>VMDO01009328.1:0-77967 GCA_007922755.1 Pedetes capensis | reverse complement strand
TCTCAAATGAAGAGGTCCATAAAGCCATGAAACACATGAAAAAGTGCTCAACATCCCTAGCCATTAGGGAAATGCAAATCAAAACAACACTGAGATTTCACCTTATACCAGTAAGAATGGCCAAGATCAATAAAACAAACAACAACAAATGCTGGCGAGGTTGCGGGGAAAAGGGAACACTTTTACATTGTTGGTGGAGTTGTTAATTGGTGCAACCACTGTGGAAATCAATATGGAGGTACCTCAAAAAACTAAAAATAGATCTACCATATGACCCAGCTATAACACAATTGGGAATTTACCCAAAGGGAGATGGGTCATCATACCACAGAGACACCTGCATCTCCATATTCAATGCAGCGCTTTTCACAATAGCAAAGATATGGAATCAACCAAAGTGCCCTTCAACAGAAGAATGGATAAAAAAACTATGGTATATATACACAATGGAATACTATTCAACAATCAAGAAAAATGAAATAAGGTCATTCGCAGCAAAATGGATGGAATTAGAGAAAATTATTTTAAGTGAATGAACACGAGCTCAGAAAGAGAAACAACACATGTTCTCACTCATATGAGGGAGCTGTTTCAAAATTACAAGAAGGAAAAATCCTACTCAAAGGTCAGATCATAATAAAAGGGGGGGAGGGAAGATAAGAATGATGTCAATATAAATGGACTAGAAATCGCATGTAATTGTTCAAACAAGATAAAAACAAAGACCACTACAGGAAAAGTTTCTATCTTGAACAGAACTGGAACCCAAGGACATATAGAAAAATACTTATAGAAAAATACTACTAAGTAAAAGATAGAGAAGACTTGGATGGGAAACTTAGATGGGAAGGGGGGAGGAGGGGAAGCAAAGGGGAGGGTAAGGGGTAACCTATATGAATAATGTTTATCAAATTGCATATATGAAAATTGTCACAATGAAAAGCATGTCAAAATGAATCACATTATGATGTACATTAAAAATTTCTAATAAAAAAAATGTTGTTGTTCTTAGGTGCCGTCGGGTCAGGGGTTGGGTGCAACTCATAGCGACCCTCCTAGGGTTTTCAATGGCTGATTGTTTCAGGATTGCTCTGGGAGTGGATTGCCAGGTCTTCTCCCATTAGGAAAAATGTTAGCTATCATAAAATATACACTTGTCATACACTTTCATGTGAGCAGCCTGGGAGGAGAAAAGGAAGAAAAAAAATACAAAACAGGGAAGAACAAAATATGGATGTAGGGAAACTCACAGAAAGCAGATGAAGGGTGAGGAGCTGACAGATAAACAGAAAGACTCAGATGCAGGTAGAGTGAGGCAAATGCAGATATGATGGTATATGTGGTTATTAGGCAAGTTAGAGCGTCTTCTGCCACATCAGCCATATATGTATTCAATTGAATTCGCCATGAGAAATCATTTCCTGCCACTTCTTTTTTTATAAAATTCTGTGGCACTTAACCATCCATGGCTCTTCTAGTATGCCTTTCAAATACTGTTGGCTCTGAAATAGAGGAGCTACAGCAGCCCTTCTGTACTTAGAGGTACTTGGCTACCACTTACTATTATAAGAGGAGGATTAATAGGTTATCAACAAGGATAATTTGTTGTGTTCTAATATTTATTGTGCCCTGGAAAATATGCTATAAATACCTTGCTATGTAATCATTAGTCACCAGACCAATTATATAAGCAAACTGAATACACACACCAAACCCCCAGACGAGGGGTCATCTATTCTTCTGAAAAAGATACCCAGAAATAAATGTTACCCGTTAGCTAATTAATATAAAACTACAGTTGAAACATTCATCAAGAATCTACAAATTATTTTAATAGAAGTCCACATCAAACTGAGGTGAGGAGCAATGGGACCCAGTGGTTTTAATTGCCCATGAGGATGAGAGAAAATCGGGCTTCTTTCTTTCTTTCTCTTTCTTTCTTTCTTTCTTTCTTTCTTTCTTTCTTTCCTTCCTTCCTTCCTTCCTTCCTTCCTTCCTTCCTTCCCCTTTCTCTCTCTCTCTCTCTTTCTTTCTTTCTTTCTCCTTCCTTTCTTCCCACCCTCCTGTCTTTCCTTTTCTTCTCTTTCTTTCTTCTTTCTCCTTCCTTCCCTTCCTCCCTTTCTTTCTTTTTTTCTTTCTTTCTCCTTCCTTCCCTCCCTTCCTTCCTTTCTTTCTTTCTTTCTTTCTTTCTTTCTTTCTTTCTTTTCTTTCTTTCTTCTTCCTTCCCTCCCTCTTTCTCTTTTTCTTCCTTTGTTTGTTTCTTTCTTTCTTTCTCCTTCCTTCCTTCCTTCCTTCGTTCCTCCCTCTCTCTCTTTCTTTCTTTCTTCCTTTCCTTTTCACTTTTAAGTCTGCATTCTTATGGACTTGTATCTTCTCAAGGCTCAGGCCACTACTTGGATGAAGTGGTGTTGAGAAGGTAGGAACACTGACACCCCCTCACCTGGCTTAGGTGGCATCCACTCTAATAGTAATGTGCAAAGAAGAGACTAGCCACTTCCAAAGTACAGAGCAACTTGAGATTTCTCATGCAAGTTATTCTAGAAATGCTAGGAATCTTGTTTGTGACACATCATGAACTGAAATGCCTGTTGTCATGTTCACCATCATGTAGAAAACACAGTGAAAGGCCTTACATTTTTGGTATAATAGGCACAGAGAGGGGGGTTGTCAATTCCTGCTGCTGTTGCTCTGTAATGTAACATTGTTTAGTTGTCAGTGAAAGGGAATAGGCATGCTATAGAAAACATGCCTGCAGCCGTAGCCCTGTGGCATCCCATCCCGTCACATCTCGGAGGCTAGGTAGGGTCGGGCCTGGTTAGTACTTGGATGGGAGACCGCCAGGGAACACCAGATACTGTAGGCTTGGGAGAAGGACCTGTCAACCCCCTCCCAAAAATCAGTCTGCCGTTGAAAACCCTATGAACAGCAGAGAAGCACTGACAGTAGTGTTTCACCTGTTGTATACAGGGTTGCTATGAGTCGGATACCAACTCGACAGCACCTAACAACAACATAGAAAACATAGCTTTTAGTGAGATGGGCTGCTTTTTAAAAGATGAGTCAGTGATTCTACAATAATGACATGAAAGCTGAAGTGTTATTTCCTAGTCTTTATTACATTTTAACTACTGCTAAAACTAAGGTAATGGAAAATTTATATTTGTGTGTATAAAGTAACCATAAATTATCTATTCATCATGAAACATTTTACCCCTTATCTATCTAGATATAATTATGGCCTTGCTCTCTAGCAGTTTAGAGAACAGAATGTGGTTAATAAAAATCCCACTTAAGTAAGTATTCATTTTTGCTGTTATTAGTCTTTTTCTGATTTTGCCCCTTATTCTTTACTCCTAAACTGGGCATAAGAAAGTGTCCCAGTAATATAAGCTGTTTATCCAAAATTAGCAAGAATAATAAATAACTCTCTAAAGTCTTTAAATCTTCTGACAATATCATTCAGCATTGCCATTCACTATCAGATGTGCTGAATAGATTACTAAGATATTAGATAACATTGTTTGGCTATAATTCTACTTTTAAAAATACAGTGTGGGTATATATATATATATATATATATATATATATATATATATATATATACACACATACATATATATACATATATATATACATATATATATATATACATACATATATATATATGTTTTACCCTTGTCTGCTATATGTATATATAATTTCTACTCAATTCGAAACTCCATGAGGGTCATGACTGAGCCTATCTTGTTTCCTTCTGTATTATACAAATATAAAATCATTCCTAGAGTTTAGTATGCAGGTGCTGTCTCTACTTACTCATTAAATAAGGTTTATTTATTATCTTCTGGGGCTGGGATTTAGCTCAGTTGGTAGAGCACTACGCTGCAGTCTCTGAGGTCCCGAGTTCAATTCCCAGCACCACAAAAATGGGAGAAGGGCCTGGCAATCCACTCCCAAAGCAATCCCGAAACAGTCAGCCATTGAAAACCCATGAGGGTCGCTATGAGTTGGATACTGACTCATCAGCACCTAACAACAACAACAACATGTTAACAAGACATCTCTATGCTTCTCCCATATTTGAAATGATAGGTCGTCTGCATTCCCAGTGCCTAGAGAAATGCCTGGCATATAGGTGCCTCTAATGCATATATTTGAGTGAATGAATTGCATGGTGCCCTTTTTGTAAGTACACAAGTGTCACTGACCTAAATGTACTGTATTTTGAATAGGAAAAGAGATTATAATCTTCAACCCTAGCTCAACTACCTCTTTTTACAACCATTAGTCCATGGCCTGAGAAGATTACCACACACCTGAGCTCGATCCCAAACCCAAGCATATGAAGTGGACTTCTTCATTTTATCTGTTGCAGCATCCTGGTATATGAATCATTTGTTGTTGTTGTTAGGTGCTATCTAGTCGGGTCCAACTCATAGTGACCCTATGTACAACAGAATGAAACACTCCCTGATGCTATGCCATGCCTGGCACTATTGTCAGTGCTTCTCTGCTATTCACAGGGTTTTCAGTGGTGGATTATCTAGAGAGCAGGCTGCCAGGTCCTTCTCCAAAGTCTACAGCACCTGGTATTCCCAGGCAGTCTCCCATCCAAGGACTAACCAGGCCCCACACTGTTTATCTTTGGAGATCTGATGAGATCCAATGCGAGGGTGGTATGGCCATAGACATATATAACTTTATCAACCTAGAATCACTTTTAATTCAAACTAAAGAGAAAATTTTAGCCGGGTGTGGTGGCACACGCCTGTAATCCCAGTGGCTCAGGAGGCAGAGGCAGGAGGATCACAAGTTTGAGACCAGAGGCAGTCTGCATAATTTAGCAAGACTCTGTCTCAAAAACTAAAAAAGTGGGCTGGGGGTGCAGCTCAGTGGTTCAGCACGTGCAAAGCATGCAAGCGCAAGGCCCTGGGTTCAACCCCCAGTATAGCAATAAATAAATAAATAAATAAATAAATAAATAGAAAAATTTCAAAAACAAATTTTCCAAAAAAAAAAAAAAAAACCCCAAAACCTTATGATGTTAAAATAGCTATTCACCTAATTCCTCAGTGAGCCCTCTTAATGCTTCTACATAGATTCAATTGTGTGAAATCCTCCCATTAAAAAATTACCTTTTTTTTCCCCCAGTGCTAAGGATCAAACCCCGGGCCTGGTACACAGTAGGCCAATGCTGTACTATTGAGCTACACCAAGAGCCCCAATAGTTTACTTTTTGACTCCATGTTTTCACTGATAAAATTCTAGAAAGTAGATTGTGCTAAGAGTTTCCACATTACTTCAAAAGGAACTGAGATAGAGCAGCATAGGATTTAGGTTCTATTCTCGTTCTAATCCAAAAGATAACATGCTTGATTCTTTTCAGTTAAATCTTTAATAGAATGAAAAAACATAAACATTATTACTTGAACAATCTTTAAAGCTCTTTCATGTACATGCTGTTATTGTTGTTAGGTACCGCCAAGTCGGTATCCGAATCATATCGATCCTATGTACAGCAGGCAAAACACTATTGTCAGTGCTTCTCTGCTATTCGTAGAGTTTTCAATGGCAGACTGATATTTGGGAGTGGGTTGCCAGGTCCTTCTCCCTTCATGTACATAGTGATTTTCTTTTCATCTCTCTTCTGTCTCTCTTCTTCCTCTCTGGTCTTCTCACTTCTCTCCTCTCTCTCTTCTCTCCTCTCTCTCCTCCTCTCCCCTTCTCATCCCCCTCTTACCCTCTCTCTTTTCTTCTTTCTCTCTCTCCCTCCTCCCCTCCTTCCCTCTTACCTCCACCCCCTTCTCTGCTGAGGTTTAAACCCCAGACCTTATACATGCTAACCACATACTCTACCACGGAACTACACCCTGAGCCCATGATGATTGTCTTGAAAAATGATTTCAGACAATGCAGTTTTGAACTGAGATAAATTTATGCTGTGCTAGTCACTTGTACAGGCTGGGATTTAGCTCAGTGGGTAGAGCTCTGCGCTGCAGTCTCTGAGGACCCGAGTTCAATTCCCAGCACCGCAAAAATGGGAGAAGGGCCTGGCAATCCACTCCCAAGACAATCTGAAAACAGTCAGCCGTTGAAAACCCTGAGGGTCGCTATGAGTTGGATACCAACTCGACGGCACCTAACAATAACAACAAGTCACTTGTACACAAGAGTTTAGTTTCTTTTCAAAGACCCTAAGTATTTAACATTGAAAAACACACAGTGCCAGGTGTGGTGGAGCAAGCCTGTAATCCCAGTGGCTGGGGTGGCGAAGGCAGGAGGATCACAAGTTCGAGACCAGAGGTAGTCTGTGTAATTTAGCGAGACCCTGTTCCAAAAAAGTGAAAAAAAAAAAAAAAGGGCTGGGCATGCAGCTAGTGGTCCAGCACTTGCAAAGATTGCAAGTGTGAGACCCTGGGTTCAACCCCCAGTACCGCAAAAAAAAAAAAAAAAACAGTAAAAAATGCAGTATTGTGAAATTTCCACACTTATTTTTGGAGACAGATTTTTAATGTCATACTCAGAAAAATATTACTTGTGGGTAATATCACTAACCCAGCCTTTGGCAGAAAAAAAGCAACTTCAAAAAGCAACTGTCAATGGCAGAAAAATAAAGACTAGATTGATAATTTTATTCTGGTAAGCTTTATTAATCGATACCACTGATGTAGATGCCAAATCAAAACTATAATTTACTTGTCTCATTAGCTAATGTGTTAAAAAAAATTTTTTTTTCCAGACGTGTCAGATAGTCTAAGAGAAAACCAAAAATGCCAGCTGTATTCAGTTTGGCCATGGAGAAGATGAGCAAGCATGAAGTAAGGCCCTTTATTTTTAGTTTACACAGGCCAAGTTAAAGAGAAAGGAAGCCATTATGTAGATCAGTTAACCATTAAAACCTGCTATGCAACAAAAGGGGCTGGGATTTAGCTCAGTTGGTAGAGCTCAGCTCTGCTATCTCTGAGGTCCTGGGTTTGATTCCCAGCACTGTAAAGATGGGAGAAGGACCTGACAATCCACTCCCAAGGCAATCTGGAAATAATCAGCCATTGAAAACCCTATGAGGGTCCCAAAAGTCCGGCACCTAACAACAACAATAACATGGAACAAAAGCAGAGTTTCAAAAATGATTCAATGCACTTCAATTCATTTTATTTTAAATAATAAAACAATTTATTTGGCACCTCCAGTGTAATAATTGATTTAGGCAAGGTTCATCAAAGGTGCAAAACTCACAGACCAAAAGGCACTTAGGGAACAGAAAATTCATCTCGCTTCAAAGAAGCATCTCACAGATTATCTTTTATTAAAAGGAAAAATGATATTTTTATGATAGAAAGACACAGTAAGACACACACATGCACATGTGTGTTTATACACATATATGTGTAAATACTGTGGACTGGGCTTTAGCTCAGTTGGTAGAGTGCCACTGTGCAATCTCTGAGGTCTTGGGTTTGATTCCCAACACTGCAAAAATGAGAAAAGGACATGGCAATCCACTCCTGAGACAACCCCGAAACAATCAGCCATTGAAAACCCTATGAGGATTGTTATGAGTCAGACACGACTCGATGGCACCTAACAACAACAACATATATAAATACCATACATAACTTTTCAAATTTACACAGTATTTTGAAACTTGCTTTTCTCATGCAGCAATACCTGATAGAATTTCCAAATCAATGGACATACCTTTAACTTGCCATCTCTCTTTTTTTTGTGTGTGTGGTCCTGGGCGTTGAACTCAGGGCCTAGCGCTTGTATGCTTTGCTAGTGCTGGAGCACTGAGCTGCACCCCCAAACCATTTTTTTACTTTTTGAGACAGGGTCTCGCTAAATTACGCAGACTGCCTCTGGTCTCGAACTTGCCATCCTCCTGCCTCCACCTTCCAAGCCTCTGGGATTACAGGTGTGTGCCACCACACCCGCCCAACCCGCCATCTCTTAACCACTTAAATGACTAGACAACATTCACCCAACTCTTCCACTGAGGTACATTTGCTTTACACTCTGCATTTGCCACCTCTATGGACAATATGATACAATAAGCATCTTATACTTTCAACATAATGATGGTCCATAATTTCAATGCAATTAATGCCTAAGAGGAGGCCCAAAGTGTAAATATCAGATTGCCTTTCAAATGGGCCAATAATAGTTCAATTTCCACCAGAAATATATGAAAGTCTTCTTCTTCCTCAATCTTATTCTAACCATGGATATTATTGCTCTATCATTTTCCTACTTTGATGGAGTAGAAAGTAATATTTCATGGATAGTTTAATTTGCATTCTTTCATTATGCGTAAGTGTATGCATTTAAAAGATATTTATTCACCATTTGTCTTTGCTCTTCATATTCCTTGTCTTTTCTTTTTTATTGGATGGTTTTCCATTTCCTTGTTAATCTCTAAGATCACCTTATATTACTACAAATACTTTTTCATCTGTCAAATTTTTTCTTGGAATATATTATTTTTTTAGTTGATTATGTTTATATTTTTGTCCATAAAAGCTTTTAAATTTTATGTAGATATTCATATTTATGTGGAAAAATATAGCCTCAGGATTTCCTATCTTAGTGACGAATGCTTCCCATATCCATAACCAGGAAAAACGATTTCAGTTTTAAGTTCTTTGCATTTCTTCTCAAATGTACTTCTTTCTTGTTTTTATTTTTTTATAGTAGCTTCATTGAGGTATATTAAACATACTATAAAATGTCCCAATGTAAATATATACTGAAAAGGTTCCAGGCAATTTCTATGTTGTGTAGCCATCACTACTATCTATTTTTAAAGTATTCCCACCATCTCCAAAATGTTCCTTCATGCCTGTTGAGTCAATTTCTTCTCCCACTTCAGCCCCTGGCAACCACAGGTCTGCTTTCTATGTTGTTGTTGTTGTTGTTAGGTGCCATCGAGTCATTTCAGGATTGCCTCAGGAGTGGATTGCCAAATCCTTCTCCCATTTCTGTGGTGCTGGGAATCGAACTCAAGACCTCAGAGACTGCAGCGCAGCGCTCTACCAACTGAGCTAAATCCCAGCCCACTTTCTGACTACAGATTAGCCTCTTCTGAGTATTTTGTGGGGAGGGATCTAATCTTGTTGTCTTTGGTGTCTAGCTTTATTTTCTTGGCTTCCCACTTTTGAGGCTGTATTAGTCTTCAGAGGCAACCATAACAAATTACAAAAACTGAGTGATTTAAAACAACAAATTATTATGTCATGGTTCTGGAACCCAGAGCCCAAAACCAAGGTGTTGTTAAGGCTGTGCTCCCTGGAGGCTGAGGGGGAGGGGAAGTTCCCTCTCCTCATCCAGCCTCTCGTGGCTGTGTGCCATTCTTGGCATTCTTGGCTTGGTCCCTCCAATCTCTGCCTTCATTTTCACTTTGTCTTCTGTGTGTCTACATCTTTTACTCTTGTCTCTCAAGTCTACTCATTGCCTCTGTCTTTTTTGGACACTTATTGGATTTAGGGCTTGCTCTGACAATCCGTGCTAATCTCTTCATCTCAAAATACTTAGCTGAATTACATTTGCAGACTCTTTTTACCCAGTAAAATAATAAATTCACAGGTTCCAGAAATTAATACATGGGCAATCTTTTAGGGGCTACCACTCCACCCACTACAGAGGTTCATGCATAATAACGTTTATATGTTTCATTACTTTTTCTTGCCAAATAACATTCCATTATATGGATAGACCATATCCATATCCATTGTATAGGGAGTCTTCGGTTGATGGATATTTGGGTTCTTTTTGCTTTTTTGGCGATTCTGAATAATGCTACTATGAACATTCATGTGCAAATTTTTTGTGTGGACATGTTTTCAGTTCTTTTGAATATGTACCTAGGCGTGGAATTGCTAGATTATATAGTTACTCTATGTATTGTCTTTTTAGATACCGTCAAATGGTTTCCTAAAGTGATTGCATCATTGTACATTTCTGTCAGCAATGGTTGAGGGTTCTAGTTTCTTCATATCCTCTCCAAAATTTTTATACTGTTTTTTTTTTTTTTAATCATAGTCATTCTAGTGAGTCTGATGATGTTTCTCCTTGGAGTTTTAACTTGCATAGCTCTTAGTTCTGTCTACTGAGAGGGCTTGGGAGCAATCAAACTTCAAGAAGCACACCTAAAACCTACTAGATCTTTGTGTTCTTTTTTGTCTTTTGCTTTTATTTTTTTGAGACAGGTCTTGCTCTAAAGCCCAGGCTGGGGCCTTGAACTCACGATCCTCCTGCCTCAGCCTCCTGAGTGTGGCATCAAATCCCGTCAGATCTCAGAAGCTTAGAAGGGTTGGGCCTGGTTTGTACCTGGATGGGAGACCACCTGGGAACACCAGGTGCTATAGGCTTGGGAGATGGACCTGGCAACCCACTCCCAAAAAAACAACCCACCATTGAAAACCCTATGAATAGCAGAAAAGCACTGACATTAGTGTTTCTTCTGTTGTACATAGGGTCGCTATGAGTCGGACACAGACTCCACAGTACCTAACAACAACAACATGTGCAGCATGAATCTATCTGTCTGTCAGAACTGGCCAATTCTGTTATGCATGTTATTTACTGTTATTTTTTAATGGTTACATTCTAAATAATTTTTAAATTTATTTAGCTGCATTCATTGGTTTTAGGCATACAAGGTTATGGTTTTTGTTTTCTTCACAAATTATGCTTTGTATTGGTACATCATGCCCCTCTTTTCAGTTGAGAGGTTTTAAACTTAAATTCCATGTTCTGCTTTATTCACATCACCAAATTTACTGTGAGATTTTACTGCCCTTTCATACTTTGCTACCTGCCCTTTCCCAGCTCTTCCAGGTAATGGTACAGATATTTTCCTATTATTACATGAAAACGAGACATCAACTTTTCCCCCACTGAGAAGTTCCATTAGCCCACTGTCCCTCTCCACCCATAACCTACAGCTTGAAGAGACTTTTATGACACTTTCCTGTTCCCTCTCCTCCCAAGAGATGAAGCCTCCCAAATAGCGTTTGCTTCCTTCCTTCTCCTGCCCCTCCCCTCCACAATTCCTCAGTTTTGCTGAGGTGGGTTAGTTCTTCACATTCCAGATTATTATTACAAGTTTCCTTTTAGTATGCCGCTCTACTTGTCGTCTCTTTATTTAATACTTAGTTACACATTCCCCGTCCATCATTGTCCACGTGTCCTTAGGTATTAAATTCATCGCTCACTGTGGCTTTCTCTCCTAGTTAAGCCATTTTATTCGTTATTCTTTTTGTAAAATCTTATATATATTTTTTTTTAGTATTTTTCCCAGGTGAATAATATGTGTGACTTCTCTGAGTCCTTATCTATCTGCAAATATCTTTCTTTCACCCTGACAGGAAAAATAAGTTAAAAATGTATTCCACTGTCTTCTCGCTGCCAATGTCACAAAGGAGAATTTCAGTGCCAGTCCAATTCTTTTTCCTTTATAGGTAGCTTACAGACGTCTGCACAGAAAGCATAAGATGTTTTTTTTTGTCTTTGGACTGCCAAGGTTTTATATGCATGAAATATGGTTAGCCATATGGGCATGTGTCTATGTAGTCGTTTCTTATCATTCCTGCTTGAAATTCCCTGTACTTCTGTCCAGGTAAATCCTTTTTGTTTACTTGCTTGCTTCACTTTGTTTTTGCTTCATTTTCTCCCCTGTGCACATCTTTTCTTTCCCCGCTCTGGAACTCTTATTATTCCCATGGCCGTTCTTTTAAACTTCCCTTTCTCCGTCTTGGCACTTAGGATTTGCATTTCTATTGTTCTGAGCACGAAAATATTTCTTGATCCGGTTTTAGGCTGCTAGTTAGATCTCCAGAGGAACCATTTTTCTTCACTATTAAATGTTAAAAAAACACTTTTAAAGTCAGGCTTTTGTTTCTGTTTTTTAACCCCGAAAATTTCCCATGTGTAGTCCTTCCTTCTCCTTTGTTATTTCTAGTATCTTTTTTTCGTGTAGTTCTTCTGTCTCCTTTGTTATTTCTAGTATCTTTTCTCTTCCAGTTCGGGTTATGTGTCCTCTGGCAACTCTGACGCACAGGGACCCTGGTCTGAACGTTCACCTTATTCTTCCTCTCTCTGGCTGCCTGGTCTTGTATAATCTTCGCATCAAATCTCAATCCAGCCTCTGGTTTAAAGGGTGGCAGTTCAGGGATGGCGGCCTGCCCTGAAGTCCCTTCCCATAAGACCCACATGATGGCATCAGACAAGCTATTGGTACCCATGGACGCTGCAGGAGGAAGTCTGTCCACGCCCACTTCCTAATGTTCTCCCAGCTGAACAATGACGCAGTCGTGATTTAATGGACCCAAAGGGATGTGCACAGGTTGCCTGCAAACATTATGCCTTTCCTATACTAGCTTTGCCCATGGATTTTGGTATATGTGGGGGTCCTGGAGCCAATTCCCACAGATACTGCCGGATGACCGTGTTTATCTTCTCACTCACTGCTAGACACTTAAGTCGTTTCCAGCTTTGAGATATTGTGAATAGTGCTTCTATGAAAATGTGTGTACATCTATCTGTTTTCAATATTTTGGGTGTATATATCTACGAGTGAAATTGTTGGGTCATATGGTAATTCTGTGTTAACTTTGTGAGGAACTCTTTGTTTTTAAATTTGCTCAAATGAGATTATGCAACTTAACTTGAACTTTTGTTTCTATTAGATCAGCAAGTTAGGGTTGCTATGAATCGGACCCGACTAGAAACTTTAACCACAGCAAAAATATAAGATTGTTAGGAAAGTAGGGATACATGTTTCTCACCACAGTTCCACTCTGGGAGCATTTTCTCTCTTTTTGATTTTCTTTTTGTAGGGTTTATTTATTTATTTATTTATTTTTTTTCGGTACTGGGGGGTTGAACCCAGGGCTTCGCTCTTATATGCTCTGCAAGTGCTGGACCACTGAGCTGCCCCTCAGCCCGTTTTTTTTTTTTTTTTTTTTTTTTTTTTGAGATAGGGTCTCGCTAAATTATGCAGACTGCCTGTGGTCTTGAACTTGCAATTCTCCTGCCTCTGCCTCCCAAACCACTGGGATTACAGGCATGCACCACCGTGCCTGGTTTCTCTTCTTGATTTTCTGTAAAACTATATGATAAGCAATTAAAGATCCTAAGAAACACTACTAGCCTGCAGCTGTACCACTGTGGCATCTGATCCCGTCCGATCTGGGAAGCTAAGCAGATTTGAGTCTGGGTAGTACTTGGATGGGAGACCACCTGGGAATAGCAGGTATTTTAGGCTTGGGAGAAGGACCTGGCAACCCACTCCCAAAACGCAATCAGCCATTGAAAACTCCTTGAATAGCAGCAGTCAAGAAATCAAAAGACACATTGCTTTGGGGAAAGCTGTGGCAAAAGATCTCTTTAGAGTGCTGAAAAGTAAAGATGTCACATTGAAGACAAATGTACACCCGGCTCATGCCATGGTATTTTCAGTCCCTTCATATGCTTGTGAAAGCTGGACATTGAACAAGGGAGACAGGAGAAGAATTGATGCCTTTGAATTATGGTACTGGAGACAATTATTGAATATACCATGGACTACCAAAAGAACCAACAGATCTGTCCTAGAAGTGCAAACAGAGTACTCCTTGGAAGCAAAGATGGCTAGACTGCGTTTGACGTATTTTGTACATGTTGTCAGGAGGGACCAATCCCTGGAGAAAGACATCATGTTTGGGAGAGTGGTAGGTCAATGAAAAAAAGGAAAACCCTCCACTAGATGGATTGACACAGTGTGTGCAACAATGGGCTTAAACATAAATAAGATCATATATCTGGCACTGAATTAGAGAGTGTTTTGTTCTAGTGTACATAGGTTCGCTATGAGTCGGACTCGATGGCACCTAACAACAACAACAACAACAAAGAAACACTACGGGTCTAAAATACTATTAAAAGCAAGATCTTTGGATATAGAACTGAGGAACTTGTTAATAATCAACAAGGGCTAGACAAGTACTCAAGCTACAAACTATAACATTATATCAATTATTGAGTATTGCTGAGTGGGAAAAAAAGAGAGAAGTTGATAGTATAAGGAAATAAATACAATTTACATGAAAGTTAAAATTTAATCCTTGAAGTCCAGATTGTCCCAGTTGAATTTAAATCCATATACCCTTTGAAATCAAAACATAAGCAAATAAACTTTCCAGAGTATAATTTTTAAGGGGAAAACCTTTTTTAAATGCTTTAAAACCTTTTGTAATGTTTCTGAGAACTACACACTACACAGTAGCACACACAGAGTCATTAACATGCATACATCTATGACTGCTTTTAATATTTAAAAGGGGACAATCATAAAGACAAATTTGGTTTATTTTAGAGGCATCGCTTTAAAATTCAACTTCAATTTCCCTTTTCATCCAATTTTTTAAAATTGTTTTGAATGACAAGGAAAAAGACAAATCAAGAGTTGTAAAGAGTTCGTCAGGGAAAACTCAAGGGACATAACCACCTAATTATGAATTTCCTGAATGCGCAACTCTACCGGCAGCAACTGGACATGATTAGTACTGTGGGCCTCACCTCCAGCTGTTCTACAAAAACAAACCAGTGAAGGATTTCCAAGGCGCATTTTCCTCTGGACTTATTTTGTGTTTTAACAATGCAAACAGTGCATTTTTTTCCCCGACAGATTGTCTAAAAAAAAAAAAAAGCAGCAAGAGTTTCCTACAACAAAAGGACTAGTCCATGGAGCATACGCTTCTGCTTGAGCACTATGCATTTGAATCTGTGTAAGAAAATTTTGAAAACTGCAAATCTGTCTCCTTCCATGTTAGAACCAAAGCTGGAAATGTGTGCTCCGAAGGCAACCGTAAAATCATATTTCATTCCGGCCCATGGGCCAATGATTGTGTTGTGTGAGTAATGCATAGATGTAATCCATGTGGTAAGCTTCGTGGACTGAGAAAATGTCAGTGCAATTGGCTGAGGCTTGGCAAGCAGGAACCATTTATTTAGAAAATTTTGCATGGCCTGAAACGATGCAAAAAATGTACTGTCCAGTTTGTCAGCTTGCAAATGTTGCAAAACCACAGCACTCGAACCAGCTCAAAGGCTGAGGGAGAAAATCTCCTTTGCTGTTTTCCAGTCCACTTACAGGAGAATGATTTCTCTCTTATAAGCAAATTTATAATTAATACTTGCAATCTTTCATCGAATCAAGAAGTCCAGATGGGCATTTGTAGAACCAGAGATCTTAAAAACTCTGTCAATGTGAAGCACTAATGAGAAACTCCAAAACATTTATAGATTTTACTCTCATTTTCTTCAGATATTTTTTTCCCTTTCAGTACTCAAGGGCAGAACCCAGGGTCTTGCACATACTTTGCAAGTGCTCTACCACTGAGCTGCACCCCTAGCCCAATTTTTATTTTTTATCTTGAGATAGGGTCTTGTTAAGTTATGCAGGCGGCCCCTAGATTTGAGCTTTCGATTCCCCTACTTCAGCCTCCCTAGTCACTGGAATTACAGTCATGTGCCACCATGCCCAACTTGGATCAATTTTTAGTTACTCTTAGCTCTGCCTTCTTAAGTTTCAAAATAATTGTAGAATATCTTCACTAAGTGCAGAGTAGTCTAAGTTCTACAGGATGTTGTACAGCTCCATAGAGGGAAAAAATGAAAACCTTGAAGATAAATGACCTTGAAGGGCCCCATTAATCTTCATGAATAGTGAGATGTAATTTAGACCTCAAGTGTTTTTCTTAAATCTAAAGATGTTTTAAAAACAGAATCTTCAGATTATAAAGGGCCTTAAAAGTGATGTACAGCAGGCCAGGGAGGGAGCCTGAACCATTGGTGGGGGAAGTTGAGAGTGAGGTGAGTGGGTCTCAAAAAGATGTTGTCTTTAACTTTTATTTTCAAAGTGCCTCATAAACTGGCCTCTGATGTTTCCATCTCATTTTTCACATTGCTTCTTCTAATGTCTTCTTGTTGACCTGACCAGCCATGTCAATTTTAACAGATTTAAAAATTTTGGAAGGGGAATTCATTTCTACCGATGAAGGATTAAATGCTGCAGTGATGGCCTCTCCACCATAAACAACTAGAAAAGTGAGGCAACCCAAAAGAAATGACAATTTCCAGGCACTGAACATAGACAGTGCAGCCATGCGTGCCTGAAAGGATCCCTATGGTTATCCTAAATTGGTGCCTTGAGGAAGTTTCACCGGCAGCACAGGGGGAAAATCTTAGTTTCTTTTCTGAGTTTAGGAAAGAGAGATGTGCTTGGGTAGACCAAGTCAGCTATAATCTTAAGGGAGAGAGACACAGGGAGGGAGAGAGGGAGAGGGAGAGGGAGAGGGAGAAGGAGAGGGAGAAGGAGAGGGAGAGGGAGAGGGAGAGGGAGAGGGAGAGGGAGAAACACCACAAGCCCCAAGTAGAAAAAGAGGTCCAGAAATCTGCAAAGGAGTCTGCTCGAGTTTTTCTGAGTATCAGTCTATGCATATATAAAGTGAAACTCCTTGTTGCTGGGCAAGAAAATCTTCCAAGTAGAGACCAAATACTAAGAAACTATAAAATCAGCAATTCCCAGAAATCACACAGGATCAAAAAATCTTTGAATTTCCTCCATCCAGAATGGAGAAATCTTGTTGAATTCTTAACCTTTTAGTGACCTGAGGAGAGTTTTGCCTTAGAATTGAAATTAAATTTGTTGTATAATGCATGTTATTCTAAAAGTTCCCCCAAAGGAGTTATAAAACAAGCCTCAAGAAAGATAAAAATATAGTCTACAAAACTTACCTGCCCACCCAGAAAGTCTACCATTCTTAGCCAGTGGTGGTGGCACATGCCTATAATCCCAGCAACTTGGGAGACAGAAGCAGGAGGATTGCAATTTTGAGACCACAGGCAGCCTTTGTAACTTAGCGAGATCCTGTCTCAAAATAGAAAAGTAAAGAATGGACTGGGGTTCCTGCTTAGTGGTAGAACACTTGTAAAAGCATGTTTGAGGCCCTGGGTTCAATCCCAAGGACCACAGGAAAACAAAGTCTAACATTCTTTAAAAGAATACAACAAAATCCAGCACTAAACGATATAAAATGCATAGTCATTATCCAATTTAAAATTCATCACACATACAGAGAAGCAGGAAAATATGATCCATAACCAGGAACAACCTTAACAAGTGGAGACAGATCCAAAAATGACAAAGATGATGAAATTAATAACATATCACAATAGCTATCACAAACATGCCCGGTATGCTCAAAGATATGGGACTACACAAACATAAGGAACAAAGACATTTTTTAAATCTGAGATAAATGTTCCAGAGATGACCTGGGCATGGTGGCACATGCCTGTAATCCCAGGACTCAGGAGAGCAGAGGCAGGAGAATCAATGTGAGTTTTGAGGCCAATCCAGTCTATGTGGTGAGTTCTAGCCCACCTGGACCTCCCAGTGAGACCATGTCTCAGAAATAAAGAAAGAAAGAAAGAAAGAAAGAAAGAAAGAAAGAAAGAAAGAAAGAAAGTCCAGAGATGAAATATATATTTTAAATAAAGTTTTACTGGATAGGATTAACAGCAGATTGGATACTACTAATTAGGTACTACTAAGAAAAGATGGCCTGCAGCCATAGCCCTGTGGCATCCGATCCCCTCAGATCTTGGAAGCTAAGCAGGGTCGGGCCTGGTTAGTACCTGGATGGGAGACCGCCTGGGAACACCAGAAGGTGTAGGCTTTGGAGAAGGACCTGGTAACCCCCTCCCCAAAATCAATCTGCCATTGAAAACCCTATGCACAGCAGAGAAGCACTGACAATAGTGTTTCCTGTTATACAGAGGGTTGCTATGAGTCAGCTACCGACTCGACGGCACCTAACAACAACAACAACAAAGAAAAGATGGGAGCTGGGATTTAGCTCAGTTGGTAGAGTGCTGCACTGCAGTCTCTGAGGTCCTGAGCTCAATTCCCAGCACTGCAAAAATGGGAGAAGGGCCTGGCAATCCACTCCCAAGGCAATCCCGAAACAGTAATCCATTGAGAACCCTATGAGGGTCACTATGAGTCGGATACCAACTTGACGGCACCTAACAACAACAACAACAACAACAACAACAACAAAGAAAAGATGAGTGTGCTTAATGACAACAGCAGAAACAATACAGCATGAAGCACAGAGGAGGAAAAAGACAGAAAAAAAGTGAAAAGTATCTTAGTGTCTTGTGGGACAAGGAGATATGAAAAGATACATTCTTTTATCATATCATAAAAATACATATCTTTTATCATAAACTTTTCAAGGTTCATACACGTTGAACTATGTATCAGAATTCCTTTTTACAGCTAAATTGTATTCAACAAGGTGTGTGTGTGTGTGTGTGTGTGTGTGTGTGTGTGTGTGTGTGTATTTGTTGTTAGGTGCTGTTGAGTCAGGTCTGACTCACAGTGATCCTATGTACAACAGAACAAAACAGACCCCTATATTGTGCCATGCCTGGCACTATATCAGTGCTTTTCTGCTATTCATAGAATTTTCAATGGTTATTTCAGGAATGCTTTGGGAGTGGATTGCCCCAAAAATTGAGACAATTCATTGTCAGCAGACTTGAACTATAGGAAATCTATATAAAAAAAGAAGTTCTTCAGGCAAAAAGAAAACAATGACAAGATTCTTTTGGAATAAATGATTGTTCTCAGAGTTAATGCAAAGGAATCCTGAAGAAGTGGGAAAAGGGAAGAAGCAACAAATGAGACAAATAGAAAACCAATAGCAAAATGGTAGATTTAAAACAAATATGATAATCACATTACAGTTACCCAGGCATGGTGGCACACACCTGTAATCCCAGTGATTCAGAAGGCTGAGGCAGAAGGATCACAAGTTCGAGGCCAGAGGCAGCTTGCACAACTTAGCAAGATCTTCTCTTAAAAAGTAAAAAGTGGGCGGAGGGTACAGCACTTACAAAGCATATATGATGCCCTGGATTCCACTCCCCAGTACTGAAAAGAAAGAAAGGGAGAAAGAAGAAAGAAAGAGAAAGAAAAGGAATGAAAGAAGGAAAGAGAAAAAGGAGGAAGGAGGGAAGGAAGGAAGGAAAGAAGGAAGGAAGGAAGGAAGGAAGGAAGGAAATAAGTCCAAATAAAAAGCAAAGATTATAAATTATCAAGTAGGATAAAAAAGATACAACTGATTAAAAAAAAGTTTTACACCCCCCATATAATACAATTTAGCTGTAAAAATTCTGATACATAATTCAACATGTATGAACCTTGAAAAGTTTATGCTCATATGAGCCAGAAGAACAAATATTCCACCTATATGAGATACCTAGAATTGGCAAACTCATCCAGACTTTCATAGTTTAAATATAAGGTGTCCCTGAAAGGCCATGTGCTTTCACATTGGGTCCCCAGCTGGTGATAGTGTCCTGGGAAGTTGTGGAACTTTGGGGAAAGAGTTGAGCTTGGTGGAAGTGAGTCACTGGGAACAGACCTTGGAGGGTTTTTGTCCCATCCCTGTGGCTCCACTCACTTTTTGCTTCCTGCTCATTTAAGGTAAGGTCATTTGCCACAGGCCCTGCCTCCTGCTGCTCTGTGGCCTGCCCCACTGCCACTGTGGACTGATCAACTAACTGGGAACGTCCAATAAATCTCTTCCCCATATTTGTTCTGGTTGATTTTTCTACTATAGTGATGACAGCTGACTAATACAGAGACAGAAAGTAAAACAGAAATTATGGGGTTGGTAGGTAGGGAGTTGAGGAGTATGGCTTAATAGGTGCAGAGTTTCTACTTGGGATGATGAAAAAGTTCCAGAAATAGATAATGGGATAGTTGCATAGCAATATGAAAGTTTTTATTGCTACTAAATTCAGTACTTAAAAATAATTACAATCAGGAGACTTGGCACATGCCTATAATACCAGGAACTTAGGAGGCTGAGGAAGGAGGATCACAAGTTCAAGACCAGGGGTAGCCTATGCACCTTAGTGAGACCTTGTCTCAAAATAAAAATTATGAAAAGGTCTGGGGAGTGCAACACAGTAGAGTCACTGGGTTGAATCCTCCAGTACTGGCAAAAAAAAGAAAAAAAAAAAGAATGAAAATAGTAAATGTTGTGTTATATATACAATCATCTACTGTGTAATAACATTTCGATCAACAATCCACCAATATATGATGCGGGTCCCATCAAATTATGTCACCTAGGGGCTGGGGGTATGCCTGTAGCCATAGCCCTGTGGCATCCGATCCTGTCAGATCTCGGAAGCTAAGCAGGGTTGGGCCTGGTTAGTACTTGGATAGGAGACCACCTGGGAACACCAGGTGCTGTAGGCTTGGGAGACAGACCTGGCAACCCACTCCCAAAAATCAATCCACCATTGAAAACCTAACAACAACAGAGGCTGGGCGTATAGCTCAGTGGTAAAATATGTGCTTAGCATGCATGAGTCCCTAGGTTCAAAACCCAGCACCAAAAAATAAAAATATACAAAGATTATATTACTTATTTTAGTCATTTAATTTGTGTAAGTACAGTCTACGCCATTTGCATAATCATGAAATTGCCTAGCAATTCACTTCTTAGAATATATCTTCATCATTAGGTGATGCATGAATCTATTTTACCACTATAAAGCCATGTTAAAAAGTGAGAAAGACCCTATGACATCAATAATAAACTCATTTTAAATATAGAAGCACCTTTCAATAAAATAGTTGAAAAATAGCATACTGTGCAAACTAACTGAAAGGCAATTGACATGACTCTATATATCAGACCAAGTAGAATACTGAATAAGGATGATTAATAGAAGAAAAGCATGTTTCATAATTATACAGCATGGAAGTTATTCTTCAAGAACATGACAATCTTAAATATCCATGCACTTAAAAGCAGACATTCCAAATAAATAACCAAAAACTTAAAAAATGGAAGGGGCAAAGATTACAATCTATATGTTATAGTTTGGATCTTCAGTGTCCTCCAGGGGTCCACATGGTAAAGGCTGGGTCCCCAGGAAGGCCCTACTGAGAAGCTGTGAAAAAAGAGGTGGGTCAGTGGGAGGTCTTTCATTCACTCAGTTGTGCCCTTGAGATGGATTGTTGGATTCCTGTCCCGTCTTCCTCCTCTCTTTTGCTCCAGAGCTAATGATCGGGAAGTGATTTCTGCCATGTGCTCCTGCCACAGTGTGGTGCCTTGTCAAAGACTCAAAAGCAATGGGGCAAAAACTGACCATGGGCTAAACCCTCCAAAACTGTGAGCTGACAAACCTTTTCTTTTTATAAATTGATTATCTTGAGTATTTGTTATAGTGACGGAAAACTAGCATACTACAATTATGCTTGACAAGTCCAACGTTCCTCTTTTAGTAGTTGGTAGAACAAGTAAGCAGTATGAACACAAACACTTAAACAACACTAATGTCCTGTTTAACATTGCACCAAACAATAAGAGAATGTACATTCTGTTTAAGGGATAACAGAACAGTCACAATAGGAGATTATATTCTTGGTCTTGAGAGAAGTCGCAAAGCCTGGGCCATGTGGTGCATGCCTGTAATCCCAGCACTCAGGAGGCTGAGGCATGAGAATCATGAGTTCAACGCCAGCTTGGGCTACATAGCAAGTTTCAGGCCAGCCTAGGATACATAGTGAGAGTCTATCTCAAAAATCAAAAACAAAAATGAAAAGAGAAAAGAATTATAAAAATAGACAGTATAGTCTAAAACATAGCAAAGTTAGAAACCAATAGCAAAATATTTATGTAACCCTCCTCAAATATTTGGAAATTAATGACATATTTCCAAACAGATCAATGTAGAAATCACACAAGAAATTAAAACATAATTTGAACTCAATAAAAATGAAAACACAACACATCAAAATTTATGGATGACAATTAATGCAATATGCAGAGGGAAATTTATTGCTTTAAAATGCTCAAATATCCTAATGTTGTACATTATGAAACTAAAAAAGAAGTAGTTAAACTGAAAATAAGCAGAATTAAAGTAATAATAAAGCTAAAGGCAGAAATAAATAATAGAATAGAAGAAATGAATGATACCTAAAACTGTTTCTTGGAAAAAAAGGCCTATAAAACTCTACAGTGAGCACTGAGCTTGGTGGTGAAAGATTGAATGCTTTTAACTGAAAACTGTGTAAAAAACAAAATTGTCATGTCCCTTCACTTGTGTTCAACATTGTTCTGGAGGTTCTAATTAGTAGAATAAAGCAAGAAAAAATTATGAAAAGACATTCAGATTTCACAGGAAGAAGTAGTTGATCTTTGTTCACAGAGAACATAATCTTGTATGGGGAAAATGTTAAAAATCTCTAAAGCCACAACTAGATCTAATAAGTAAATCAGTTATTACACTAACAACTATTAGAAATTGAAAAATAAAATTACCGTTTACAACAGCACCAAAACATAACATACTTAAGAATACTTTTAACAAAAATGTATACATCAAGAAATACAAAATGCTACTAAAAAATAAGGGGGCTGAGATTTAGCTCAGTTGGTAGAGCACTGCACTGCAGTCTCTGAGGTCCCGAGCTCAATTCCTAGCACTGCAAAAATGGGAGAAGGACCTGGCAATCCACTCCCAATCCTAAAACAGCCATTGAAAACCCTCTGAGGGTCGCTAGGAGTCGGATACCAACTCAATGGCACCTAACAACAACAACAACAATTAAAAAATAAAGAAGACTCCCATAATTGGAGAAATAAACTATATTTCATATTGTTTAAAATGTCAATTTTCCCCAAATTGACTTCTGGATTTAATGCAGTGTCAAACCCTCAGAAAGCCTTTTGTTCTGAAAACTGCTTATAAAATTTACTAGAAATGGAAAAGATCAAAATAGAAAATGCCATATTGAAAAAGAACGACAAAGTTAAGGGATATATGATACCTATTTTTGAGCTTTACTTTAAAGGTACATTAATCAAGATTGTAGTACCTGTATAAGGATAGACATAAAGATCAATGGAACAGAATAAAAAGCCCAGAGATAGACCCAGACATAGACTAGCATTTGCCTTTAGATAAAGGTGCCAAGATAATTCAATAATAAAATAATTATATTTCCAATGATGGGACAATTGGCTATCCATTTGCAAATGTATGAGCTTCGACTCTTACTTTATACCCTACTTAAAGTTTGACCCCAAAATAGATCTAGACCTGACTATAAGCACTGGAATAATAAGACTTCTAGAAAAAAAAAAGTCTTTGTGACCTTCAGCTAGCAATATTTTTTAGATAAGAGGCAAAAAACATGAACGATAAAAAAAGGACTTGTTAAATAAATTCATTGAGATTAAAACCATTTTCTTTTAAAATGATACTGTTTCCAGTTATGATAGCACACAACTGTAATCTCAGTTTTCAGGAGGCTGAGGCAGGGGGATTGTGAGTTTGAGGTCAGTCTGTGCTACATAGCAAGACCTGTCTCAAAAAAACACAAAACAAAAAGATAATGTTAAGAAAACAAAAGAGGAACCACAGATTTAAAGGAAAATCTGCGAAATGTAATCCTGATAAAGAACTTCCACTAGAGAATAGGGTGGTACAACACATTGGGAAGACAAGTCACAAAAAAACAGGCAAAATATTTGAACAGATACTTCACCAAAGAAGCTATATGAGTAACAAACAGTTGAAAACATGCTCAGCATCTAAATCATTAGTCATTTTGTTTTGTTGTTGGGTGCTGGTAAGTCAGATCTGACTTATAGCAACCCTATGTACAACAGAATGAAACACTGCCCAATACTGTGCCATGCACATGATCTGTTATGTTTGAGCCTACTGTTGCAGTCGCTGTGTTTCTTCTCATTTTGAGTTGTGCCACATCAGCAAAAGGAGATCCCAGGGGCTTTACTCCATTCCTGTCATCAAGGTTGACTCTATTTCAAGGAGGCACCTCTTCCCCAGTCATGTCTTGAATGCCTTCCAGCCTGGGGGAGCTCATTTTCTGGCATTATATTTAACAGTGCTTCTGTACTATACGTAGGGTATTCAGTAGCTAATTGTTTCAGGAGTGGGCTGCCTGGTCCTTCTCCATAGTCTGTCTGAATGTGGAAGCACAGTTGAAACCTGCCCACCATGGGTGGCCCTGATGGTATCTGAAAAACCAGTGGTATAATTTTCAGTACCACAGCAACTCAAAAGCCCCCACAGCAGGACAAGCTGACAGAAACATGGGGGGATTAATCATTAAGGAAGTGCAATTTGAAACGTGTCTTACTACTGTATACTTATAAAAAAAGTTACAATTTAGAAGATTTACGATGCTAAATGTTGGCAAGGGTGTGGAGCAACCGGAAATTTCACACCTTGCCAGTGCGTATATAAAATAGCACATACATTTTGTTAAAGAACTTAGTTGTTGTTGTTGTTCTTAGGTGCTGTCAAGTCGGTATCTGAGTCATAGCGACCCTATGTACAATAGGCGAAACACTTTGTCAGTGCTTCTCTGCTATTCATAGGGTTTTCAATGGCGGATTGATTTTTGGGAGTGGTCTGCCGGGTTCTTCTGCCAAGGTTGCAGCACCTGGTGTTCCCAGGCAGTCTCCCATCCAAGTACTAACCAGGCATGACCCTGCTTTGCTTCTGAGATCTGACGGGATAGGATGCCACAGGGCTATGGCTGCAGGCAAAGAACTTAGTAGTTTCTTAAAAAATGTTAAATATACACACATTGTACCTATGTCCTGAATCATCACTCTGTACTCCTCCAGAACATGTATATATACTTACTATGTAACCTAGCAACTTCACTCATAAGTATTTACTCAAGAAAAATGAAAATGGGTGTGCACAAAAGCCTTTCTAAGTGAATGGGCATCCCAGCTTCAAGATAACAGAAATCTGGAACAAGCCAAATGTCCATCAAGAAGTGAACGGCTAAACAAGTATGATGTACCCATTCAGTGGACTACTGCTGAGCAGTAAACAGAAATGAATGATTGATATGTGCTATAACAATGTTGTTGTTAGGTGCCATCAAGTTGGGTCCAATTCATAGCAACCCTAGGTACAACAGAATGAAACAGCCCCAGACACTGTGCTGTGCGCAGCACTATCTCAGCACTTGTCTGCTAGTCATAGCATTTTTGTTGGCTGATTGTTTCAGGATTGCTTCGGGAGTGGGTTGTCACATCCTTCTCCCATTTTTGCCGTACTAGGGATCGAACCCAGGGCCTCAGAGAGTGCAGAGCAAGCACTCTCAGTGCCAACTGAGCTACTCCCCAGCCCACTGTAACAATTATGAATCTCAAAAATATCCTCCTGAGAGAAAGAAATCTGACACAGAATGTATGACTACATTTATATGAAATTCTAGAAAAGACCAAATTAATCTAGAATGACCAAAGTCAGATTAGTGATTGTCTAGGCCTGGGGATGGGTGTGGGTGACTGGAATGGAGCAAAAGAGAGCATCATGGGTAATAGAGATGTGTAGGATCTTGGATTAGTTGCTTGGATATATTTGCTTGTCAAAATTCATCAACATACAATTTAAAATACATGTACTTTTATTGAAAGCTCTCTCTCAATGAAGTTATTTTCAAAGCTGCAGAGAAGGCAATCATTTTGGAGCACAAGCTTCGAATTGCTTCCCCCACACTTGGCTGTCTGTCCTTCTCTATTGATTTCTCCTCCCCCACCCCTCCTCTGCCCTTAAGCCACAGCCTCCTTTCATTTACCGGCTCTCCAAATATTTGGAGAGGTCTCTGTCAATGGTGGCCTTCACTCACCCACTCCTGCCAAAGTCTCCTGTCTTCCAGGTTAAACATTGCCAGCTCTCCAGCCGGTCCCATCTGCGGTGGTTTCTCCTGTTGATAAAAGCAGAGCTGGAAAAGCTACGTGGCTTGCGGCAGGGAGGCAAGACCGACCTGGAAGGGTTGTGGATTCCCCAGACCAAGGGAAGGTATTGGGAGGGTGGGGAGAGCAAAATAAAAGGAACAACAACCTAAGTGTTTACAGAGGAGTACATGCAAGGCCACGAGGGCCGTAGGAAAGACTTTCTGCCCTCCTAATTCAGTTTTAAGAAAGAAATGAGCCAGGCGCGGTGGTGCATGCCTGTAATCCTAGCGGCTCGGGAGGTGGAGGCAGGAGGATCACAAGTTCGAGACCAGAGGCATTCTGCGTAATTTAGTGAGACCCTGTCTCAAAAAAGTAAAAAAATGGGCTGGGGGTACAGCTCAGTGGTCCAGCACTTGCAGAGCATGCAAGCGCGAGGCCCTGGGTTCAACCCCCAGTACAATAAAATAAAACAAAATAAAATAAAATAAAGAAATGATATGATCTATCATATCAGGTCAGTTTCCCTGCCTGAGCTCCAGACAGTGTCCTTCAATTAACTTTGACCTTTGTCGCCCACATTAGCGTACTAGAATTTTAGCAGCTCCATCATCCTTGGTACAATCTCACTTTTCAAACAGCATGCATTCTGTGAAGCGTAGAGTCTGTAAAATAGATTTTATATTTTATCACCTCTCCTGTGTTCTCGGCTGTTCCCAGTTATCCTCGGCTGCACCGGAGATTATCTTCCTTAGACTCAACAAGTCCCTCAACTTCTTTTCCTCTGCTCTCTTCGCTGCAAAATAGAGAGAGCAACTGTCATAGCTTCAAAGCATTGCTGTGATGATTTAACGTGCTGTTATACACAAAACGCTTTCAATATTTCCTGGCCCATTTCTCTCTCTTAAGTGTTGTTAGTGTTAGGAAGTATTTCCTGTTGTTATTTACTCAAGGATAAAGAGCAAAATCTTATACATTACCATAGTTGTTGTTGTTGCTGTTGTTAGGTGCCATCAAGTCGGTATCCCACTCAAAGCTACCCTCATGGGGTCTTCAATGGCTGACTGTTTTGGGATTGCCTTGGGAGTGGATTGCCAGGCCCTTCTCCCATTTTTGCGGTGTTGGGAATTGAACTTGGGACCTCAGAGACTGCAGCACAGCACTTTACCCACTGAACTAAATCCCAGCCCCACGTTACCATAGAGAATTAATAAATTCTTCATAAAGAGGAGGAGAAAAATAGCCTGGCAGTGCAATTCTACTTTACAACACTAAAAGGTAGAAGGCAATGGAATGTATTTTCAACCTAAAAATGTTCTGACCAGTTACTATATATTTTACTTGTCAGAGCAAAAGAAAGATATTATGACACGTATGTAAAATGTATTCCTCATCACACAGCAAGTGTTCCATGAGGGTTTTCTGTTGTTATTCTGTATAGCCACAAGATCTGAGACTTCTAATCTATCTTCTTGGATTACTGTCTTCCCCTAGCATTCCACACATACCATGTAGCTCCACTCTATCAGGCCCGTCCTTCTCTGGTCTTTCCCACTTCACATTGCAATTATTGTAGCTCCAGGAAGCCAGGAAGGGTCTTGTCTTCTTCTCAACAATGGTGTATTTATCCCAATTGTTCCAGCTTTGTGTTAGGTATTAACAGATTTCAATTAGGGGAATAAAAAAGTAAAGAATATACTCGGCCTCCTTCAAATCTTAGGAAATGTATAAATCCTGGAAAATACCAAAACCGGGAAAGATTTGTCCTGTTTCATGAGGAAATCTCTCTTATATTCATTTAATTTTTAAACTCTTATAAACAATCAGAAAGTTCCTCATTTCAAGATTAGCATTATTTTTCTCATGGTTATACCATTTCCTGATTCAGTGGGCATTATTTTTAAAAAATTATGTCATTAATACCAAATTTTAGATTGTTTATAAAAACTACAATTTGAAATGTTAAAATTCAGACTTCTTTGAGGAAGAGGAAAAGGTTAAAAATCTAATGCATACTCACCGGAATTTTATGTCTGATTAAGGGAAAAGATAATTCTGTCTCTGAGTCATTTATGCTTAATCATCAAATTGTTTTTCTAAAAGGGATTTGATGATCTGCTAGCTTTTGAGTCCTGAAGGTTTGTAATGTGTCTCCACTTTCTTGGTTTTATAAGTTTTTGTTTGTTTGTTTGTTTGTTTGTTTTTCAGTACTGGGTGTTTGAACTCAGGGCCCTGCGCATGCTAAGCAAGAGCTCCACCACTGAACCTCACTCCTCAAACATTTCTAATTCTTTTATTTTGAGACAGAGTCTTGCTAAGGTGCATGGGCTGCCTTTGGCCTTAAACCTGAGATCCTCCTGCCTCAGCTTCCTGAGGTGCTGGGATTAGAGATGTCTACCACAGCACCCAGCTTTCTTTGTCAGTTTTATGAGTGCTTTATATTTAACCCCCATATTAAATTGCACGGTTGTTAGAATAGGCACACTCTTACCTCCAGGTCTTTGTAATGGTGTTTTTCTCTGCTTGGAGCACTCTCTCTTAGATACCTTCCTGGTTAACTTCTTTATTTCCTTTGCTTAAAAGTCACCTTTCAAGGCAGCCCACCCTGATTACCCCATTTAAATTAAGAAATAAGATTTAATCTGTGACAATACACACAAGTAATCATGTATCATAGCTCCAAACAACTTACCTAGTTAAAACCTAGAGTCAAAAAATGTTAAAGGAACAGGAGTGATAGTGCTCACCTGTTATCCCAGCTCTCAGGAGGCTGAGGCAGGAAGATCGCAAGTTCAAGGCCAGCCTGGGCTACATAGTGACAACCTCATCTCAGAAACCCCCACCACCAACAAAAAGTTGTTGGGACCAAGAAGAACTTCTAGTACAACTTTCCTGTTTTCCTGGAGACTACTAGAAAAGCTAAGTAGTCTCCCTCAAGTCAGCAACAGTTGTGTCTAGTAAAAGTCTCACACTGGACAAGTGGAACTGTTGCCCCGACCTGAACTCCTGCACTCTTGTTCCTCCCTTAGCAGCCCTGGCTCAGCTGGTGGCAGCTTCATCTTTCCAGGTGCTCAGGTGGCTGGAAACATCTTACCTCCCTTTCTTTCATATCCCCATATCTAATATGTCAATAAGACTTGTTTGCTCTACCTTCAAGATACACCCAGAATTCTGCTACTTCCTCCCATCTCCCACCCTTGCTAGGGGCACCATAGCCACACTTTGCATTTCTGCCCATCTCCCTGCTTCTGCATCTTCCCTCAGCATAGGCCCAAGTGACCAGTTTCAATTTAAGTCTCTGCATGTCTTTCTTGAGCTCCTCCAAAATCTACAATAGCTCTCAATTTCACTCAGTGCCTACAGAACCTTTCACCGCCTATTCCCTCTTCCTTATCTTCTACTACTAGAGTGCTTGCTCAACGTGCTCTAACCACAATGATCTCTTTGCTGTTCCCTGGAAAAGCTTGCTACACTCTAACCTTTTTGGCTCTCCCCTCTGCCTGGGGTGCTCTTTCTGCAGATAGCCTCATGAAAAGTTCACTTCTTTTATTCAAACAGCATCTTCTCAGTAAATCTACAATGACCTTTTCATTGACAATTGCAAACTACTTATATATATTTCAGTGACACTTGATCATTCTTACACTGTTCTATTTTTCTTTTTATAAAGAATGGTTACTCCCCAACCCCCAACCGTAGTAATCTCAAATATATGCTTGTTATTGATTGTCTTCTCCCTGTTATAATGTAAGGTTAACAGGGCAGGAATTTTTGTCAATTCTGTCATTGTATCCCCAGTGCCTGGCACAAAGTAGGCACTCGATAAATATTTGGGGACAAGGACATAGAGAGAGAGAGGGAGATGGAGATGGAGAGGGGGAGAGGGAGAGAGAAGAAGGAGAAGAAGAAGAAGAAGAAGAGGAGGAGGAAGAGGAGGAGGAGGAGGGGCAGAAAGAGGAGGAGGAGGAGGGGCAGAAAGAGGAGGAGGAGGAGGAGGAAGAAGGAAAGAGGAGAGGAGAGAGTCTGTTCCCTAGACATGATCATTACAGTATCTTATGTTACCTACACCAATAGGTCACAACTAACTTCACTGAAAAAAATTTTTTTTAAATCTTTACAAATTAATAACAAGGCAGGCTTTGGGCAAAAACAGGAATTAAGTAAATGTTTCTCATCATACTCCCTTCTGTTCCCTTTTAATCAGGCAAGACTCCAAACCTAACTCTCTCATCCTATTCAGAATTTTCCTTGTGGAGCTGTTAACTAAGTCATACAACTGCTCTCACTACAGTTTTGCTTCCCAATGTGTTATGCTGCCCTAAGTTATTTACAGTTTAAGAAAAAACAGCAGGAAGAGGGCAATACTTAGCTCAAAGCAGCAAGTCTTTATTAGTGAAATTCCAGGCGGTATGGTATGTGGATGGTGGAAGTCTCAGTTGCCCAACATAAGTCTGTATTTACTCTGGGTTAAATTAGCCCACTAGTGTGGATTTGCCAAAGTATGTTTTAAATAGATGCAAAATAAATTGGAGAAAAAATTATAGACAAATACAAAATGGAAATCACATCCAAGCCAACATATGGCAGGGTTGGTGATCTGATTTAGAAGGATATACTCAGTAGAAGGTTGTTGTTGTTGTTATTGTTAGGTCTGTCGAGTTGGTATCCGACTCATAGCGACCCTCATAGGGTTTTCAATGGCTGACTGTTTCGGGATTGCCTTGGGAGTGGATTGCCAGGTCCTTCTCCCATTTTTGTGGTGCTGGGAATTGAACTCGGGACCTCAGAGACTGCAGCGCAGCGCTCTACCCACTGAGCTAAATCCCAGCCCCAGTAGGAGGTTAGTGGAATTTAACAAAGCATAGTTTGGAATAAACTATTAAACAAGATAAAATATGTAACAAAAATTGTAGATGTGAACTTGTGGAGGGAGTAAAGGTTGAACTAAAGCACGGAGGAGCAGCAAGATAAGCCTCCTCGGGTAAACAACCAAGACTACAATCAAGGCTTTGAGATATGTTAGGCAAAAACAATCTCTCTTACTTTTTTTTTTTTTTTTAAATCCCATCTTTACATTGCAAAGCATCCAGAGGGATTGGGTCAATGTGAACATGGACAGATAACACACAAAAGACCCCAACAGTGCAAATGCCTTCCGAAAATAAAATTGGCTTTGAATGTGACAAAAGGAAAGAAAAAAAGTTTTAATGGTTTAGATGTGGGAATGTAAAGGCTTTGGGTTGGACTGAGAAATTCATTACTTAGAGTCTAAGAAAAAGTCCCATTCATGTAACAAATAGAAATATTATTTTACATATGTATTTCTGGAAGCTTACATGAAAAGATTAACATGATTACTTTTGGGCAAAAGATATGGAAATTTGGGCAGGATAAGGAAAACTTTTCATACATTTAATATACTTCTATTTTTTGAATGTATGACTTTAAGTGTATATTATTAAATAGAAGGGCTAGGATCTAGCTCAGTTGGTAGAGCACTGCTCTGCAGTCTCTGAAGTCCCGAGCACTACAAAAATGGGAAAAGGATGTGGCAATCCACTCCCGAGGCAATCCCAAAACAATCAGCCATTGAAAACCCTGTGAGGATTGCTATGAGTAAGACACAACTGGACTGCACCTAACAACAGCAACATTAACTAGAAAAAAAGTTTTAAGTTTTAAAGAACAATGTTAATAAAGGGTTGAGGAAAAGATATAATTAAGTCTTGGTAGTGCTTCAAAATATACTTAATTAGAAATCACATTTTTCTCGCTGGTTTATGGAACTTTCTATACTGAATTTAGATTTTAGCTTTAGATACCATATATATAAAAATATCTGTGGCTGGGGTTTAGCTCAGTTGGTAGAGTATTGCTCTGCACTCTCTGAGGACACAGGATCAATCCCTAGCACTGCAAAAATGGGAGAAAGATTTGGCAATTCACTCCTGAAGACATCCCAAAACAATCAGCCATTGAAAACCTTATGAGGGTCACTATGAGTTGGACCAACTCTACAGCACCTAACAACAATACAAATATAATATCTAATGAATAAGTGATCATCTTTTGAATATACCTAGTTCAACCCATTTAAATTTCTTTAATCACTTTAAACCAAGATGATAAAAAGGCATTAGTCGTCGTCTCTTCCTCCTCCCCTTCTTCTTCTTCCTCTTCCTCACCTTCCTCCTCCTCCTCCTCCTCCTCCTCCTCCTCTTCTTCTTCTTCTTCTTCTTCTTCTTCTTCTTCTTCTTCCTCTTCCTCTTCTTTGGCAGGACTTAGGGGTTGAACACAGGGTCTCACTTATACTTTGCAAGTGCTCTACCACTGGTCTGCACTCCATCCCCCCTTTTATTTTTTATCTTAAGACAGGATTTTACAAAATTACACAGGCTCCCTCTGGCCTGGAAATTACATCCTCCTGCCTCCACCTTCCAAGTCATTGGGATTACAAGTATGCACCACACCATACCTAGCTTTGTTCATGGACTTTAGTAATCACAAAGTTAAACTTACTGCACAAGAGTTAACTATGACAACAAGGCTTTCAGTTCCATATACCATCCATGATCTAGCAGGCTCTGTGCTGGGCCTGAGCATTCAGAGCTGCCCCTGCCCCTGGAGCTCTCAAAGTGCTGTGAGGGAGATCACTGGGGGCACACAGCTCCCAATGGGTGGGATGTGTGCATAGGAATAGGTACAAATTCCAAACTAGCACAGAATAAGGAAGGCTTGAGATTTGGGCAGGTCAGGAGGATGTCACAGAGCAGAGTTGCGAAAGATGGATGACTCACTGGACAAAGCTTGAAGAAAGGAAGAGCACTGGCAACAGGAACACCTTGGTGTGCTCGGAGGACCGTGTGCAATTTGTTATGACTGGAGCTTAGGGCAGAAGTGGAATCACAGGAAGAGGACGAGGCTGAAAAGTGGGGCAAGGTTGAACGTGATGAGTTTTGGCTGCCAGGCTATGGACAGTGGTCCCTAAGGGCAGGAGAGTGTCTCATGGGTGCACTGCTGACGTGTCATCCCCACACAGTGCCTGAGACCACACTAGGTAGTTAGTCCATAAATGAGACTCAAGTAGGGAAAGGAAAGAGGGAAAGAGCTAGGGGAAGGTGCAGCAGCAGACAGAGTCAAGCAGAAGAGCTTTAAAAAGGAGTCCTTCAGCCGGATATGGTGGCGCATGACTGTAATCCCAGTGGCTCGGGAGGCAGAGGTAGGAGGATCGCAAGCTTGAGACCAGAGGCAGTCTGCGTAATGTAGTGAGACCCTGTCTCAAAAAAGTTAAAAAAAAATGGACTGGGGGTGCAGCTCAGTGGTCCAGCACTTGCAAAGCATGCAGGCACGAGGCCCTGGGTTCAACCCCCAGTACCACTAAAACAAAACAAAACAAAGGAGTCCTTCATGGGTTGGGTAGAATTAGGGGTTTATACGCTCCACAGCACATGTGCATTTGCAAGTGTGAAAGGCATTGATTTGCTATTTGTAAATATATAAAATATCCTACAATTTTTGCAACCTGTTTTGCAATTCCTTTTTTTTAATACACCCAAATCCCCAATGGATGGAAACACTCCCACCGTTAGCCAGGTTCTACCATCACTAGCTGGGGGGGAAATGAATGCAACCCCTTCTCTCTCCCCCTCCACCCTTTTTGCCATGTAGCTCCTGATGTTGTGTGCATAATGGACACCCTGGGTCTCCTCTCACACTGCTTCTGCCAAGAAACTTCATTGAAGGCTGCCACGTGGGGAGAGTGTTTACGGGGCCATCCACTGTTCCTGCTCCCCCTGGACTAAGGCTCCAGCGTGAGCATGGGAGGCCTTCGCTGGCAGTCAGAGGCCTTTTCCGTCCAGTGGTGAGGGGAGAGTCTGGCTGCGGGAAGTTGGGGATGAGGAATGATTGTGATCCCAGAGATCGTGGCTCTGAAACACATTCTTTGGTCTAAGAGCAAACTGTGTTCTTGTTGGGAAGAGAGAGAGAGAGAGAGAAAAAAAAAAAAAAAAACAATCCAAAAGCTTTTTTAGCTTGGCTCTTTGCATGGAAAATGTTCGTGTATTGTAACAGCAAAAGATCTGCTGCGTGCCTTTGCTTTGTTAGCCCTCTCCCAGTCACGCTCACCTCACGCTTTGCCCTTGCTTATCTGTTCCTGCTGTACCTTCCCCGTGGTCTCTGCTTACCTCACGCCCTTTGTTACCAAACATTCTTTCTGATACATCCCTAGATTTCCCGTGAGAGGCCTTATCCCTTGTCATTTGGTCCTGGTTTAGGTGAGGTTGACTCTACTCCAGCCTGCGGAAGGGAGCCTAGGGTGGGGTAGAGAACTCACCATACCCCTTCACCCAAGCCACCATGATTGGCTCAGGGGTGGACACGTAACCTAGTCAGAGCCAATGAGAGACTAGCATGAGCTAACTAGGGCTTCTGGGAAAGAGACATTTCATTGTTTTCTCTCCTGGCCTATCAGAGGAGAGTCTCTCTTTTCCTGAATGGTATGATATGAATGCCTGCAGCCTTACCACTGTGGTGTCCCATCCTCTCAGATTTCAGAAGCTAAACAGGGTCGGGCCTGGTTAGTACTTGGATGGGAGACTGCATGGGAGCACCAGGTACTGTAGGCTTGGGAGAAGGACCCGGCAACCCACTCCCAAAAATCAATCTGCCATTGAAAATCCTACAAATAGCAGAGAAGCACTGACAATAGTGTTCATCCTGTTCTACGTAGGGTCGCTATGAGTCAGACACCAACCTGACAGCACCTAACAACAACAACAACAACAATATGATATGAACATACAGGTCTGGAATTGCTACCAGCATTCTTCTGCCAAGAGGGGCATAGCTGGGGAATGAGGCTAACATGATCCCCTATTCCCTTACCATAGACTTGGTATGATGGGTAATTTTGTATGTCAACTTGAATGGCCATAGGTTGCCCAGATATTTGGTTACACATGACTCTGGCTGTGTCCATGAGGGTGCTTGTGGATGCAGTTAACATCTGCATCTGTGGACTGAGTAAAACAGACTGCCCTCCCTATATGGGTGGTCCTTATCTAAACTAACCAGCTAATGGCCCTAAGTGGAGGGACAAACGTCTGGAGAGTAAGGGGAAATTCCTCCTGCCTGCCTACATGGGCTGGAACATTGGTCGTTTTCAACCATCACACTTAAACCGGAACACCAGCACATCTTTGGTGTCAAACCTTCTGGCTTTTGCATTCAAATGCACCCCATAGGCTTTGGTGGGTCCCAGGGCTTTGAACTTGGACAGGAGCTGCACCACAGCCTCTCCTGGGTCAAGTTTGGACCGCAGAAAGGATTTCCTTCATAGCCGCCATAATCGTATGAACCACTTTTATATAAAAAGTCCTCAGAGGAAGTGGTCTCCCCACCCTAAAGGATATGGCTTTTCCACCTCCATCAGAGGAAGTGGTAATGGCCTCCCTTGAGTTAGTTTTTATGCAAGACAATGCTAATTCTCAGGACCCGTCCTTCCCACCCTTCTTTGCTTCTAGGCCTATAGCTAAACTCAAGCCTTGGCAGAGTCCTAAAGGTCAGGTACAATGTGAAACCCACGAGGAGGTACACAACACGTTAAAATTACTATTCACTTACTCACTACTCAAAAAGGGCCCAGTGAATCATGAGCAAGTTATGGGGACAAAGAAAAGGGTTGATTTGATAAGCCAGCCAAAGTGAGAACATGATGGGCTAGCATCCCAAAAGACCATCTTAACTCAACTCAGGCTTTATACAGCTTTGTTTGTTTGTTTTCTTATTTGTTTGTTCTTTTGAGACAGGGTGTCAATGTATAAACCAGGCTCGCCTCAAACTTGCGCCAATCCTGCCTCAGCCTCCCAAATGTTGGGATTACAAGCATGTGCCATACTCAGGCCTTTTGTACAGCTTTTATCTTTAGGAGGAAATGATTGGTGAAATCTGGTGGCAGGTAATCTGTTGATTTGCATCACTCTTCAAAGAAGAGGAACAAAATTAGGGAGTTTCAGGTCAATCAACCTTGTACTGCTAGTTTAAATGATTGACGAAGGTTGTGTGCTCAGGGAGGCATATGGGCTTTTTCTACCAAAAAATAAATACAGCATGGAGGCTATGGGGCTGTTTTCTTAGCATGGCTACATAACTACCTGAGTTTTCTAATCTATACAAGCAGAAATCAGAGGAACGTGTGGGATGGATACTAAGGGTATGAAATCATAGTACAAGCATATAGTTAGATCAGGTTGACTTTACTGATGTAGGCCCACTAAGCAGAGATTCCCTATTTAGAGTTGCAGATTGAGGAATTGGAAAAGACTGATTGGTTAGCTGAAGCATGAATCAAAAGATAGCCATAATGATTAAGCTGGAAATGCCAACCTCCCTTGGTTTAGTGTAGAGGATGGGAATCCAGAGCTTAGGGGAGAGTGGGATGTTTGAATGGATCTGTCACTTAAGACCTACTCACACTGAGAGGGTCCAGAAGGTATACTTTTCATCAATTCTCTGAGAAATAAATTTGTGAGGGGAGCCCCAGCGTTTCTGAAGACCTCCATGATTGCTCTTCTCCATAGGGTAGATCTTACAACAGAAACCACAGCTACTTCACTGGAAAGCTGAAATACAATGGGGGTGATTAGGTCCCTGGGCAAGAGGAGCCAAATGGTGGCACCTGATCACCAAAGGCAAGATAGACATAATTATTGTGAGAGACAGTAAAATGAAACCAACAATTGTAATAGTCTGTCAATGCAGACCTACTGTGATGCCAGGTTAATCATAGCGCTCCTAGAAGTGAAATACAAGACTACTGAGCTCTTACTTGATCTGTATGAACAAAAATCCTCTAGGCCACCCGGTATCATGGCACTGATAATTACTGTCGATTGGAATGCAAAGTTGGAAACGAAAAAGGTGGCTAAGTAGTTGGAAAATATGGCTGTGAGTGACAGAAATGATGCTGGCGATCATATGAGAGAATATGAGAGAATTTTGTCAGACCAGTGACCCTTTCCTTACAAATACATTTTTTTAAATCACATAAATAGCCACTTGTTCACATAGAATTCATCAGGTAGAACATACAGGAACCAAACTGACTACATTTGTGGAAAGAGACAATGGGAAATCGCAATATCAGAAGTCAGAACAAGAGCAAGTACTGATTGTGGATCAGACCATCAACTGCTCATATGCAAGTTCAAACTGAAGCTGAAGAAAATTAGGACAGGTGTACGAGGGCCAAGGTATAACACTGAATATATATATATATATATATCTGAGTATATACTCAGATATCTGAGTATATCTCAAGAACAGAAGTGATGTGTTAGACATTAATGATTGAAGACCAAGGGGGTTGTGGCATGACATCAAAGACATTCATGAGGAAAGCAAAAGGTTATTAAAAAGGCAAGAAAAAAAGAAAAGACCAAATTACATGTCAAATAGACTCTGAAACTTGCCCTTCAACGATGAATAGATAAAGGAAAAGGAAGACATGACAAAGTTAAAGAACTAAACAGAAGATTTCAAAGGGCAGCTCGAGAATATAAAATCAAATATTATAATGACATGTGTAAAGAGCTGGAGATAAAAAACCAAAGGGAAGAACATACTCTATTTTTTCTCAAGCATAAGGAATTGAAGAAAAAATTCAAACCTTGAGTAGTAGTAGTGAAGTTCTATGCAGGGAAAATATTCAACAATGTAGGAAACATCAAAATAAGATGGAAGGAATACACAGAGTCATTATACCAAAAATAATTGATGGATGACCAACCATTTCAAGAGGTTGCATATGATCAAGAACAGACAGTACTGAAGTAAGAAGTGAAAACTCCCTTGAAAGAACTGGCAAAACACAAGGCTCTAGGAATTGATGGAATATCAATCAAGGTGTTTCAACAAACAGATGCATCATTGGAGGTGCTCATTTTTTTATGCCAAGTGATTTGGAAAACTGCTACCTGGCCAACTGACTGGAAGAGATCATATTTGTGCCTAATCTCAGGAAATAGGATCTAACTGAATACAGAAATTATCAAATGATATCATTAATATCCACATGCAAGTAAAATTTTGCTAAAGATCATTCAAAAATGACTGCAACAGTATATTGACAGAGAACTGGCTGATAAGCCGGATTCAGAAGAGGGTGTAGAATCAGGGACCTCATTGCTGATGTCAGATAGGTATTAGCTGAAGGCAGAGAATACCAGAGACATGTCTATCTATGTTTTATGGACTATGCAAAGGCATTTCACTGTGTGGATCACAACAAATTATGGGTAACATTGCAAAGAATGAGAATACCAGAGCATTTAACTGTACTCATGAGGAATCTGTACGTGGACCAGGAGGCAGTTGTTTGCATAGAATAAGGAAACACTGCCTGGTTTTAAGTCAAGAAAGATGTGTGTCAGGGCTGTATACTTTCACCATATCTCTTCAGTTTCTATGCTGAGCAAATAATCTGAGAAGCTGGACTTTATGAAGAAGAACATAGTCTCCGGAGTGGCTCATTGACAACCTGAGTTATGGAGATGACACAACTCTGCTGGAACTGAAGAGGATTTGAAGCATTTACTGATGAAGATAAAAGAAGACAGTCTTCAATATGGATTGTGCCTCAACATCAACAAAACAAAAGTCCTTACAATTGGGCCAATAGGCAACTTCATGATAAATGGAGAAAAGATTGAGGTTGTCCAAGATTTTGCTCTACTTGTTTCTATAATCAACACCCATGGAAGCAGCAGTCAAGAAATGAAAGACTCATTGTGTTGGGAAAAGCTGTTGCAAAAGACCTCTTTAAAGTGTTGACAAGTAAAGATGTCACATTGGAGACAAAAGTACACCTGACTCATGCCATGGTATTTTCAGTCGCATCATGTGGTTGTGAAAGCTGGACATTAAGTAAGGGGAACAGGAGAAGAATTGATGCTTTGGAGTTATGGTGCTAGAGACAATTACTGAATATACCATGGACTGCCAAAAAAACCCAGCAGATCCATCCTAAAAGTGCTACCAGAGTGTTCCTTGGAAGCAAGGATGGCTAGACTACATTTTACATATTTTGGACATATTGTCAGGAGGGACCAATCCCTGGAGAAGGTTATCACATTTGGGAGAGTGGTAGGTCAATGAAAAAAAGCAAGATCCTCAACTAGATAGATTGTCACAGTGGCTGCAACAATGGGCTCAAATATAAAAAGATCATGTGCCTGGCACAGTGTCGGGTAATGTTTTATTTTGTTGTGTGTAAGGTTGCTATGAGTTGGATCTGACTCATTGGCACCTAACAACAATAGCAACAACAACCTGTCAACTCCGTAATTCTTCTAAAAGTAAGACCAACAGTATAAAAGAAAAAGCAAACAACAATTGACTTTTACCTCTCAGTTGATTGCTTTGGTATCTACTGATGCCAGACCTTGTATAGAATGATAAGACTCATTAAGGAAAAACATCTTGGGATAAACCTTTTCACCAGAACTCTAAACTTGGTCTGCAGTTGGGGTTCCTGTCATGTAAGCTCCAGAAAGACTTGCAAAGAGTTTCCACACTCTCTGATATTTGCTGTATGAGAAAAAGATATGCGTATGGAATAGAGGACAGGCAATCCTATTTAGACTGGATTTGAATTGATATCCAATCACTCACATGACTTGTAAGCTGGCATTAGTTCTCACTGATTACTTTCAAAGGCTTTTGTTATATACTTTGGCTATCATTCTTGCCTGATGTCATCTCTGTTCCTCTTTAATTCTGTGACTTAGGCAGGTCACTAATTTCTCCAAGTTAGTTTTCTCAGCTATAAAATGCGGACAGTGATAATGATAATACTTCCTTTATAAGGAATAAGTGAAGAAAAGTGAATAAAAGCACATAAGCTGTAAAAGAAGTGTAAATATTGGCAGCTATTATTGTCTGTAGTCCTAATTACTGAAGGACTCCTATTGACAGTGTTTTAGTTCTGGTGTGCTAAGTGCAATAGGTCAGGTACTGACTCAGCAGCCATTTTCAAGATGGTCTCCTTAAAGGCTAGGGCTTGGTTAGAAGGTGAGTTGTGAAAGATCTAACAGCAGTGGATTTGCACATAGCTGACCCCCTATTGACAGCCTTTATACATGCTCCACATCTTGTTGTTTTCACGTGTTCAGTCCATTGATCATCAACAGTGCCTGCGTTGTTTAAAATGAAAGAAAATAATACTGAAAAAATAGACAAATGGATGCAATGTCCTTTTATTTGTGTGAAGCCTCAGAATGCCACCTTGTCGCAATAAAGGCAATAGTTTTTAGATTGACATTGTATCTATCTTGTTGTTGTTGTTGTTAGATGCCGTCAAGTTGGTATCTGACTCATAGTGACCCTCATAGGGTTTTCAATGGCTGACTGTTTTGGGATTGCCTTGGGAGTGGATTGCCAGGCCCTTCTCCCATATCTATCTTGAGTTGTGCCATAAAATAGAACAGATATACTTTGTCCTACTTTCAGAAATATCTACATTGCTAAATTTTTATTTACCTTCCTAAATCTATAGACTCTGATTCCAAGTATACCACATATATTTAAAAATAAACACAGCATTTAAGTTGCCTTTTTTAAAAACCTGAGGGTAAATGAAACGAATCCAATTTTCAGCTTGCTGATTCACCAAATGTTTATTGGGCACCTATTATTTGCAAGGCAATGATAGACATATTGGGATAAATTAAGTCTGAAAAGCCATCAATTATACTCTCTATCTAATGGCCTCAAAGTATATGTCATGATTTTTATGTGTCAACTTGCCTAGGATGTAATACTCAGATAGTTGGTCAAATACCAGTCAAGATGTTGCTGTGAATGTTTCCCTTCCTTCCTTCTTTCCTTCCTTCCTTGCTTGCTTCCTTCCTCCTTCCCTCCCTTCCTCTTTCTTCTTTCTTTCTCTTTCCTTCCTTTTCTTTTCTTTCTTTCTTTTTCTTTTTTCCCTTCTTTTCTTCTTTTTCTTTCTTCTGAGATTAACATGTAAATCAGTAGGCTCTGAGTAAAGCAGTTTACCTTGCATAATATAAGTAGGCCTAATCCAATGAGTTGAAGGCCTTCGGAGGAAAAAAAAGCTGATGTCCTCGCAGGAAGAGGAAATTTTGCTTTCAGATTGCTTTCAGACTTAAGCTGCAACAGCTCTTCTCTGCATCTCAAGCCTGCCTGCTTGTCCTATCCTGCAAATCATGTGAGCCATTTCCTTAAAAATTCCCCCCCACCCCATCTCCAAGCAGAACAATATGGTGTGTGTGTGTGTGTGTGTGTGTGTGTGTGTGTGTGTGTGTGTATACATGTATTTTCTATTGGTTTTGTTTCCCTGGAGAACCCTAACTAATACAGTACATGAACAAACTATATATTTAGTTTTCAATGTGTGATAATCTCATTTATATTAAAAATTCTCTAAGGAGAGGAACAATGTTGAAATTTATTCTTTCTTCTGTGGAATAATTAATATATGGCAGCATAGTAAATGTTGTTAGTAAATATATACTAAGTAACTAAACCCCAGCCTAATAAGAAGAAACAATGTATACTTTCATCTATCACATATAAACCACAGAATTTAACAAAAGCGTGACAGAGTGCACCTGGGTAGTGACTGATTCTTCACCTAGTTAGCCTTCAGGGATTTGTGCCTGTGTTCCAAGGATAAGAGAAGCTTGAGAAAATGATTTGTTAAATTTGTTAAATGTTAGCAGTTAGTTTCATTTGGATCAGTATTATTATGGTTCAAGAATTCTAAATCAGGGTTAGAATTCTAAATCACGCTGTTTCATTCTAACTCTGATATTTTTTGCCTCAACCTACTTTTAATGAGTTTCCTGTCACTTGAAGCCAAAATAGCCCTAAATAATGCACTTACCTCTCATAAGCACAGAAGAGCACACACTCAGATAAAATAGCTTCATTGAAATAAAGATACAATGAACAAGAATTACGTAATATAAAAGGAGGAAGAATGGTCTTACCAGAAATCCTAGGCTAAGGATAGTTGCTACAACTGGGAACAAAGTTTATCTCTAGCTTGTTTAGCATCCAAGACAAAAAGGAGTCAAAATAAATTACCTTAAGCCTGTTAAATAAAAGAAGTGTATCACTTCATCAAGAAAAAATATTTTTTCTTGAACTGAACTATTGGGGATAAAAGAAAGCTGTTAGGGATTCTTATGTAAGGATTACTGAAAGAAAAAAGAATGAACTTACAAATATTTATTGAATTTATATTGTATGCAGAATATCAAGGAATCTATTAAGATTAACCTCTCTTTGCATTACAGATATCAATGGTAATTTATAAACCAAAGTAAAATTTTTATTATTATATTGAATATAATATCTCAATAAAAAAGGCTCTAATTTAAATATTGATGCTATGATACCATGACTAATAATTCAAGGTGGCCCAATTCATAGGTTGATTATGGGGTTTACAAATCAAGGGGAGATCAAATGAGCTAAATGCATGGCTCTCTCCTCAGAGGACTGATCCTGCCAATGCCACATGTAATTCAGATATAAGGTATATGATAATGTTCTCTTCTGAAAATATTTTCTCACACCCATGATGTCACGGAATTTGGTGAAGCCTTCCAGCTGAAGCTACCAAACAATGTAGTGATCCCCTCTGCAGCTTGGCAAATACCAAATAGTTGTGAGTTTGGAGAAACAGAAAGAATGATAGTGAATCACCAGGATCCACATACACTCATTAAAACACAATGGACTGGTATATCAGGTTAACCTTTTGGTATAGTTATCAAAATAGTAGAACAGTCTAGACATAAATATTGTGATACCTTGACAGATCAGATAGAGATAGGTTTGGGCTATCAAATATACTGGTTGATTCATCCATAGGATCCCAGAAAGTTAGAGGTGAATGATTTTAGATGCTGTCCAGCTCTATAGCTATGTGAGAGAGTCTGAGATCCAGAGAGGTAAAATTCTTTTCCAGAGATTATACAGCACATGGTAGCAACAGATCAGCCCCTGTTCCCCAGTGCACTTTCCATTAGATAGGGTGAACAGAACTGGTTTTTGCTCCAGTTGAGGATGGAATGTAAGTGGTAACTCCAAAGGAAACTCTGCTCATTCCAGGGATATTTGTTTGGAGTGCAGACGTGAGTCCAAAGTTGGGGCTGAATGGTGAGCACCTCTGGAAAGTCGGTAGGGAGTCTTTTAAGAACATGGAGAAAGACCTTAATCCCCAGGAATCTCATGGTGCCAGGAACCTGGTCTAGTAACATTATCATGGGATCAGTCATGACTGTTGTTATCAGTCATGGGATCATGGACGGAGAGGGAAAGCGTGACAGAGCGCACCTGGGTAGTGACTGATTCTTCACCTAGTTAGCCTTCAGGGATTTGTGCCTGTGTTCCAAGGATAAGAGAAGCTTGAGAAAATGATTTGTTCACAGCTGTTTCTTTTTACCCCAGTTTTTCCCTCATCTTCAATAATAAATCAGTGAGTTTTTGTCAGTTTGATTGGAATATGCCTAATCTAGTCATTACTCTCCGTCCTCACTGCTACCTCTGTTGCCACCATTTCTTACTCAGTCCCCTCAGCTTCCAGTCGAGTCTTCCTTCCTGCCTGGGGGCCACACGCCAGGCAAAGAAGTCCTTTATAAGAGTGAATCAGGTCGTGCAACTCTCCTTTCTGGAATCCGTACTGGTTTCTCTGTACAGTGTCCAAAACCTATGTTCTGCCCTGCAAAGCCGTGTGTGATGGGGCCCTGCCCACTTGCCTCGTATCATCTCCTGCCACTCAAAATGAGAGTTGCTGGTCTTTCAGGATGTCTTAACACCCAAGATCTCTTTGGCTTCAGTATGGAACAAACACTTCCCCTGTAATGCTTTTGACTTTTACTCTGAACATGGTTGGGTGTCTGCAGGGTTTTTTTGTTTCCCCCCTGAGGGTTTCAGTGGATATATCATTTCTATAGAGAGAGCTTCCTATCTAAGGAGGTGCCTGTCTTCTCCTTCCTTGGCTGTCATAACACCCTGATCTCTTCCTTTGTATTTCTTTTCTCAATGTGTAGTTACAAATTTACTTATTTACTGACTTTCTAAGATCACAAGACGTAGTGGTATGGACCCAGGGTATATCTACAATAGCATCTAGCAGAAGATAGGTGCTCAGTAAACATTTACACAATGGTCTAATGTAAAGCAACCATGAGATATTGGGAGGCAAAACTCTCTAGTTGATGATCAGTATAACAAAGTATGTCACAGAGGGGGAAGTGACTTGGTCAGAAGGGGGTGCTGGCTTTGTGGGGAGGTGTTATACCAGCCCTCTGGCTGGGTAACAACTTATTCCAAACTGTTTTTCAGGCTTCAAGCAAGCTGAAAGAAACTTGCTCATAAGCCACAGAAACTTCTAGAAAGAACTAGAAAGTTCTTGTAGTACTTCTAAGGGAAGTGAAGAATTCTATAATGATAGTGCCTGCCAGAGTAAGAGAAGGGTGTTTATTAATGTTAATGTGATTAAAATTTAATCCCCTGGCTAGTGAGATCTGAGGCATATACGTTACACGTAAAATACCAAGAATTTAGTTCTTGCTTCCAAGAGCTAAGATAAATATTGTACTAGTTGTATGAAAGATGAGAAACAATTTCAAATGTATTATCCTACTTATCACAAACCAGAAGTGGCCTAGTTGTCTCTGCCGCTAAGTTAATGTTTCCAACTTAGTGCTTTCTGGTCAAATCTCAGAATGGTTCCTTGACTGAAGTGGTTTATACTGAAGCCATATTGCCTAAGGTAAAGGCATTTCTTTGATTCATTTCTCTGTGAATGGCACTTTTATGGACTGAGTGTTGGTGACTTCCCAAAATTCATATGTCAAAATCCTAACCTCTAACATGATGGTATTTGAAGTAGGGGCTTTTAGGAGGCCATTAGCTCAGGAGGGTGAAGCCCTGATGAGTGTTGTTGTTGTTCGGTGCCCTTGAGTTATGTCCAACTCATAGCGACCCTAAGGGTTTTCAATGGCTGATTGTTTGGGGATTGCTTCAGGGGTGTATTGCCACATCCTTCTCCCATTTTTGCAGTGCTGGGAATCAAACTCAGGACCTCAGAGACTACAGAGTGGTGCTCTACCAACTGAGCTAAATCCCAGCCCCCTTGATGAATAAGTGCCCTTAAAATCGACATGAAGGAGTCTGCTTCCTCTCTCTGCTCTTTGTCTCCTGAGGACATAACCAGAATATGATCATCTTCAAACGAGAAATCTGGTCCTCACCCTACGCCAGGTCTGTTATTGTCTTCATCTCAGACTCCTCAGTCTCCAGAACTGTCAGAAATAGATATTTGTTGTTTAAACCACCCAGTTTAGGACAGACATGTACATTTGTGTCCAGGGCTAGTTTTGAACTTATTAGAAGATGACAGTATTGTGTATACCTGTTGGAAAGACATGCAGGCATCATTCAGGAATCTTAACCCTAGGAGATAATCACCATAGAAGCACGTCAGGTAGGCGAGTGGGCAAGAATGGTGACAATCACTATGAAGACGGATTGTCAAGCCTAGTCTGCTCCCCTGGGATCACATGGCTTAGGGTTAGCCAGTGTCATGGAAACATTCATAGTTTTTTAAATAACTTTGCCTCAGGAGAACAATTTCTAGCAGTATGTCCTTGACCTTATCTTGTTTTGTGTTTTTGTTAATGACTGGTATGACAATATGCAAAACATTCTTGTCCTATTTACCAATGTCCCCAAGTGGGGAAAGGTTACTCACTGATAGACTCAAAATCTATTTAATATTAAATATTCCATCCATTAACTAGTTATCATTGATTAAGACTATATCAGCTGCATACCTAATAAACGGCAACTTGACAGCTTTTATGGAAGAAGCAGCATGAATTAACAGGATGAGGAGGCTATTAGAAAATCAGAACAATACATTCGAAGTGTTTTATCCCAACCAAGGCAGGAATGGGTGCCACTCTCGGTGATTGTATTCTGATCACATCTGAAATATTAGGAGTGGAAACGGGATAGCCAACTTTCAGAGACGTTGAACAAGAAGGCCCGAAGAGGTGGTGGGAAAAGAGGAGGATGAGAGATCCTTGAAGAGTTCAGCATGTCAGAGACTCTCATCAGGGAAAAGGGAATCTTTAGGGGGCAAATGAACGGGAAGTCACGTGGAAGGTGGGTGTTGTTATTTTGTCTGCCTCCAGGGGGCAGAGACAGAACCAGGGGGACAATTGCCAAGAAGCCAGGTTCAGAAGACTTGGTTTAGAACGGGAGTCTTTGATAAAAGCTGCCTTGGCAAGAAGTATTTTCCGTCTGTCTGTTGGTGTTCGGGCTGGGTCTGGGTCTCAGCTTTCATGGACATGGGGGCAAAAGCATTGGTTTGGGAGCTAGAATGAGAACCCATCAACTCTGGGACTTCATAAGCCTTGAATCATCTATGTAGCTCCTCAGTACTTTTGATACTTGTGGGACAGATCTCCTTGTCTGAAATGTCTTCCTCTTTCCTTCTCCTTCCTTCCTTCCTTCCTTCCATTTTTCTTCCTCCCTTCCTTCCTTCTTTCTTTCCTCCTCCCCTCCCTCCTTCTCTCTTTCTTTCTTTCTCTCTCTCTCTCTCTCTTTCTTCCTTTCTTTCTTTCTTCCTTCCTTTCTTTCTTTCTTTCCTGCATTCTTCCTTTCTTCCTTTTTTCTTTCTTTTCTTTTTATGATACTTGAGGGGTGAACCCAGGGCCTCACACATACTTTGTAAGTGCTTTACCACTGGGCTGCACTCACAGAGTATTTTTAAATTTTTACTTTTTTTTTTTCATCTTGAGTCAGGACCTTGCTAAGTTATGCAGGCTGCCTCTGGCTTCGAACTCATGATCCTCCTTCTTGTGCCTCTTGAGTTGCTGGGATGATAGGCAAGAGCCACCACGCCTAGCTTGTTTCAATTATTTTTATGTTGGAATAAAATTTGTCCTTGTCTTGCCTTGAACAACAGAAAATAAGGCAGACCCCGGCTCTGACTGTGAAATTGTTTTGGAGGAATGCATTTCACTGAAGGTGCAGTGTTGCCCTGAGATTATATTATTGACTGAGCTGGCTGTCCTTTAGTGAGCATTTTAGTAAATTCTGAATGCTCTTCAAGACAGGATTAATTGGCTTTTTGTCACTGTTCCTATTGAAACTGGTATCAGATCCAGCTCAGAGCATTTGAATAGCAAGTAGATGTGAAGCGTTAATGCCCTCTACCTAAGGTCAAGGCTGGTTTTCAAGATTAGAGGCAAGCCTGAGCCTGTCTGTGGGGCAACCCTGGCTAGCAGAGGAAGAGGTGCTGTGGACGTTAGGTGTAGCTCCTCACAGGGTCTTTGAGGAAGAGGATCAAACTCAGACATTTCAGATTACAGAAGTGTTTAGAGGCCTAAGGGTTTGAAACCATTTCACTGCTAATTTTAACGCTTCATGTTTTCTCATGTGTTAGTGTTGCATTTTGGTTACAAATTATTTTGAGATCAGAAAGTATGACTTGAACCTTTATTTATTTATTTATTTTTAACATTACTTGGCCTACCTTGGTGATAGAAGAAGGGTTTTTGTAGTTGTTGTTGTTGTTGTTAGGTGCCGTTGAGTCGGTCTCTGACTCATAGCGACCCTCATAGGGTTTTCAATGGCTGCCTGTTTCGGGATTGCCTTGAGAGTGGATTGCCAGGTCCTTCTCCCATTTTTGCAGTACTGGGAATTGAACTCAGGACCTCAGAGACTGCAGTGCAGCACTCTATCAACTGAGCTAAATCACAGCCCAGAAGGGTTTTTAGGTCTTTTGTTACAGACTTAGTGTCTAGGCATCTTTATTTGGATGCTAAGTTTTAGATTTAAATAAATCATAAACTACTTTTGGAGCAAAGTCTTATTGATGAATATGTTTCCATCATTTGGGATTTAGTGCAGTAGGTAGCTCAGATTCTCAATAGAAGATCTCATTGCCTTGGGTTGAGGCCCTTCTTCCCTTGTCCAGAAACGTGACTCTAGTCAAGTCTTTATCATTTCCCAGGCAGGTTCAAAATATGCCTCTCTGTTGTAAATCTGGCCCCACATCCTGCTGGAAGAACATTCAACCTAGCTGGGTGTGGTGGCACATGACTGTAATCTCAGCAATTTAGGAGGCAGAGGCACAAGGATCACAACTTTGAGCTCGAGGTAGCCTGCATAACTCAGCAAGACCCTGTCTGAAGAGAAATAAAAAGGGGAGGGTTCAACTCAATGGTAGATGGCTTGGAAAGCATGTGTAAGGCTCTAGGTTCAACACCTAGTAACACACACACACACACACACACACACACACACACACACACACACAGAGTCAGCCTCAGAACCTATTTCAATCACTTCACACTTCAATAATCTCGCAATATTACTCGCTCTATGAAATCCAAATCCCTCAGTAGCTGAGAGCCTGCTATCAAAAGTCCCACCTTTTTGTTTGAGACTTCCAATTTTCTGTCTATTAACCCCTCTAGGAATGAGATTTTCATTCATTCATTCTAGGAGGAATCAATATTTATTTATTAGGAGGTGCTTGAGATTTTAATCCTCACAACAACCTTCACAGGAAGGCAACAGGGTCATCTAATGGGTAAGAAAAAGCTGGATGTGGTGTGCATGCCTATAATCTCAGCACTTGAGACTGAGGCAGGAGGATGGACATGAGTTTGAAGCCAGTCTGGTCTACATAACAAGTTTCAGGATAGCTTGGGCCACATAGCAGGACTGTATCAAAAAGGCAAAACAAAAGTAAGAAAATTCAAGCTCAGAGAACTTTAGTAATTATCGTCTGAGTATAATGTCCAGTCTTTCCTTTATATTATACTTCCTATCATTTGCAAACATTTATTGTACTTTTTTTCTATGCCAAAACTGGTATTAGGTATAAGAAGATGAGTGAAACACTGAGATCATATATATGGACATGCATTTTAAGTTATAAAGCATTTTCTATACATTGATTCTGAGACAGAGTCTTGCTATGTATCTTAGGCTGGCCTTGAACTTGCTATGTGGCCCAGGTTTGGCCTCAAACTTGCTCCCAAATGGTAGGATTACAGGCATGTGCCACCTTGCCTGGATACATTGATTCTTCTTAATAGAAAGAAACCCAGTCAGACTGTTGGAATAAATAGGCAAAAGTAAGTCTGTTGTCTGAATTTCTCTTGGCTGTTCTTACCTTCTTTGACAAGCTTGTCGGTTAACACTTGAATGTAACCTTTTACCGTCTGAAGTTTGCCCATTTATCTAGTCAAATTCAAATTCTCCCATGTACTTTATAATTAAGTTATTCAATAAGCATAAGGGGGGTACTATACTCAAAGCACAATGCCAGGTTGATGCCGGGGAAATAACAATGAACAAGATTCAGCCAAGTTGAAGAGGTAAACAACAACTTCAGAGCAAAGTGAGAATTGAAAAGAACTGGGTGATTCTAGGGAAAAGAGCCATGGACTAAAGGGAGGGAGCGAGGGAGAGATTTTAGCTGAAGCTCAAGGATGAGGAGACCATCTCTGACAGGGAAGAGGAAGAAGTATGTTCTGACAGAGGGAAGGCATGCACAGGGACAGAGGTGTCTTTGGCAGCCACGAGAGTTGAGCTGGCCTGGAAGGAATGGCTTAAGGGAAGCTGAGGCTGGACAGAGCATCTGGGTCCAAAAGGAATGTGTCCTGTGTGCCAGGACAAGAATTTGCACTGTGCACTGTGGGCACCGGGGAGCCACTGCTTTAGAAATTTTCCATTTCCACATAGGGCTATGATCTAGGATTGGAATCATGTTAGAAAGATGGCCTCAAGAGGCCCTTGGGGGACATCAACAGAAAAGAAGCCAGCTGGGAGAGAGGACTCTATTTGCCTGTGCTCATTATCTCCAAAAGAGTATTGCAGATTCCATAAGGAGCCATTTCTTAGGGTTCTTTTGCTTTCTTGGGCTTTAGTAGAGTACTGTTGTTATGTTGTTGTTAAGTGCTGTGGAGTTGGGTCCGACTTGTAGGTACCCTGTGTGCCACAGAATGAAACGCTACCCAACACTGTGGCATGCACACAAGCTTTTTATATTTGAGCCCATTGCTGCAGACACTGAGTTTATTCTCATTTTGAATCATGCCCCATCAGCAACTGGAGGTCTCAGTGGTCTCCATTTGGGTCACTAAGGTTGGCTCTCTTGAAGGCCTTCCCACCTGGGGGGCTCATTTTCTGGCACTATATTTGACAGTGCTTCTCTGCTATTCATAGAGTTTTCAGTGGCTAATTGTTTGGGGAGTGGGCTGCTGGCTTCTTCTCCCTGGAAGCTCAGCTGAAACCTGTCCACCATGCGTGGCCCTGGTGGTATCTGAAATATGGGTGGCTTAGCTTTCAGCATCACACAACGCACATAGGGTACTATTGACTTCTAACTACATAGTTTGACATAGTGGTTTCAACAATGGGCTTAAACATAAAAAAGATTGTGTGCATGGCATGGTGTAGGGTAGTATTTTGTTCTGTTGTATGTAGGGTCGCTGTGAGTCCAACCCGACTGGACCACACCTAAACAACAACATCTACTGTTATTATTTTTAAGGTCAAGGGGAGGAATATGTTGTCTCTGGTCACTACTGAGTATTCCTTTGTGGGTTAATAGTTGAGGCTGAATGCAATTATTCAAGATACCTGGATAGCCAAGATAGGGAGGGACCTCTCCTTGTTAACTTTTGCTCTTTGTCTCCTGAAACCCTTGCTATAAGTAGGTGGGCTGGGATGTAGTCAATTAACCTCTGTGAGCCCGTGCAACAAGAATACTCTCTATCTGATTTCGTTAATACAAAGGTGACAGCTAATGAGTCCTCTTGTGGTCCTTGCGCTGTGCTGTGTTCGACAGATACAGAGCAGAGCTAAGAAACAGTTTCTACTCTTAAGGACCCTTAGTGGGTATCGAAAGAGGAAATAGACATTTTAACTTTGGTATCATAAAATTTGCCCATGCCATGCTCGCTGCGTGAGCAAAATGCTGCGGGAGATCAAGGAGTGACACAATCACTCGGCAGATTGCTGTGAGGGTGAACAGCACAAAAATGGAAATATAGGTGTGTATATGAGAAAAAAATGTCAGCTTTATTACTGAGCAAATACTGCGTTTACACTGGTGTTCTGGCGACGTGCGGAGCCGGCAACCCCCGCTAGCCAGGAGCTGCAAGTTTGCCGAAGCGTCAGACTTCTTGGGTCGGGCCGATCGGAGCAGAGCCTCTGCGTGGCCAGGCCGGGCTGGGGTGCAGGCGAGACCGCGCGCGTCTCCGGCGAGACTCCCCGGTGGAGGCGGCTCTGCTCGGCGGATTACGGCGGTGGGCGGGCCCTGGATCCCCATGTGGTCCCGACATCATTGACATGGCGGAATCCCTCGGCAAACCCTCTTGGTAGTTATTTGAGCGGCGGCGGCGGCCGGAGGCGGAGGCGGAGGCGGAGAGCGGCGGCGGCGGCGGCGGCAGCGATCGTCCGGGCCGCCGGCTGGGAAGGTGCAGGCGACTCGCTGCGTGGGCGCGCGGAGTCCCCCGTTTCCCCCAAGTAAGGTAGGGCGCGCGGGAGCCGCGGCTGGCGGGGACGGGACCGCGATCGGGCTCCCGAGTGCGCGCTGGCCCGGGGCGCCCGGGCTTGGAGGGGACAACTTGGCTCCGCGGTGCGGGGCGCCCGGGACCCTGGCCGGGGCGGGGAGCGGGGGGGGGTGCGGGCCGGGGGGTCCTCGGCAGGCGCCCCGCCCGCGGGCTCCGTGCGAGGAATCCGCTCCCCGGCCCTGGCGCGGGAGGCGGGCGCGAGGCCGAGCCTCCGACGTGTCACTTTCCGCGGCCCGAGGCTCCGGGCGCAGGGCGGGGGCGCGCGTGCGGGCGGGCTGGAAGTTGGGGCGCCTCTCCCGGCGGGGCCTCGCCCCGGGGATGCGCTCGGAGGGTCCCGCGCCGGCCGCCGGCCCCGCGCGTCCCGCCCCGCCCCGCCGGACACTCCCCGCCTCGCCGCGGCCACCTCCGCGCGCCACGTCCTCCTCCCCGGCCGGCCCCCCGGGCTCCCCCCGGGCTGGGGGCGGGAACCGGGGCCGCGGCCGGACTCGGCGAGCAGGCGGCGGCGAGCGCGGGCGGGGTGCGGGGCGCGACGGGAAGGCGCGGCGCGCGGGCCAGCGGAGCTCCGGTCAGTCGGTCATCCCGGGGGGCGCCCCGGGCGGGGCGGGCGGCGGGCGGCGTTGGGGGGCTGTCACTCCCGGTGGAGAGCGGGGCCTAGGGACCGGGCCCGCCAACTTTCCCCGCCGTCCGGTCCCGCGCCCCGCGGGGAGCCCGGGGACCCGGCCGGCGTCCCGGGAGACCGGGCTGGGTCGCCGGCGGCGCCGTTGGCGGGGAGGCTTCCAGGAGTGCGCGGTTGGAGCTGAAGGTTTGCGAATCTCAGCTCCCACCCTGCCGTCCAGACGGAGGGAAGCGCTGGCAGCCTGTCCCAGACAGTGCCGATTGCTGACTTCCTTAGAAGTTACAACTTTTTATTTTCTTTACTTTTCAGCCTAGCTTTTTCTTTATACAAAAATGTAGAATTTGGCCGCTCCGGGCTGACGCCGGGGCCAGAAACCCACACGTTTATCTCTCCATCCCTGTTGGTTTCTAGCCACCCTCCCCCTCTCCCCTCCCAGGCTTAATCATATTTTGGAACGGGTGAGGTCTTTTGTTGGGTGGGCACCCCTGATTGCTTGTCTGTTTATTTTTTAATGTGCAACTAATTTGATTTGAATTTCCTCCAGTTTCCAGGCCCTGCTGGGGGAAGCTCGGGGAGAGGTTATATGCCACTTTTTTCTTTTTTTCTTTTTCATAAATGTGGCAAGAGGTGGGGCATTGGGAAAGGGGAGGCCCGGTGGTTGGGAGCAAAGAGAGTCAGAAGGAGCAGACAGACCCGGAAGAAAAGGAATCTGTTCTGGAATTACCCCCCCTCCCTTTTTAAAGGCTTCAGTCCTTGAGCCAAATCGCTCAGTTCTATTCTGATTTCTGTTGCTGAAGTTTCTCCTGCATCCCCAAGTGGAAGCCGTGACCCTGGCGATCTGGGGCAGTGCCCTGAAGTCTGTAGCAGCCCTGTCCTGATTTTGTGCCTTTGTGGGGGGCCTTTGGTTCCCCCCTCATCGCAGGCTGACTTTCTGAAGCCAGCAAATATTGGATTGAGTAAATTTCCTGGCTCCCTGCAGCGCTGAAGGAGGGTGAAGTCTCTGGGCATGTATCTGGCCTTGCAAGGGGACCTCACCCATGAGGGCACAATTCTTACTCTGTTTAGAAACCAGAGGGACAGCCACAGGCTGGCTAAGAATGAGGCACAGCTGGTAAAGTAAAAATCGTTGTCATTATAAACTTGTGTTTTAAACTCACATGTGCTATTATTTTTTAGAAATTAATTAATTTATTTATTGTACTTAGGGGTTTAACCCAAGGCCTTAACACATACTTTGCCAAGTGCTCTGCTACTGGGCTGCATCTCCAGTCTTTTTTTTTTTTTTTTTTTCATTTTTCATTTTGAGTCAGGGTCTCGAGGTTGCACAGGCTGCCTCTGGTATTGAACTTGCGATCCTCCTCCCTCTGCCTTCAGAGTCCTGAGATCACAGGCATGCGTCAAGGCACCCGGTCCTCACATGTGCTTTTAAAGCGTTTTGGTTTCAATGCTTCTAGGAGCAAAAAATCCATCTGTAAGGGTAATGTTCATTTAAGAGAAATGTTAAAGCTGCAAGATCTCATGGAATAGGGGGTTGTTGCTTCTAATTACAGTATATACAATTTCAGAAAGATATTCCGGTAATCTTTTAAGACACGTTATAAATAGCTCCCATCAGAGCATGCAGTGTATTGGACAGCTAGTCTTCTGGGGTTTCTGGAAGACTGCTTAGGATCCTTTAGGAGCTCAAGGCCCCGTGGTAGTTTACTCAATAGGAGTTGGTGTCCCCTTTGCTCAACACTTCGTTTAATGTGGTAGCATTTGGTAGGGTCTTTAGAAGGTGACAAGAAGAACTTCTCAAACTTTTCAGTTTAGGAAAATGAGGTCCAGAGAGGGGAAGTATTTAGTTCAGGATCACTGTCTTAAACCAATGTGCAGTATGAGATTGTATTAATAGCTCTTCTTTCTTGGATATGGACTGTGTACCAAGACTTTTTCTTATGTCTTTTATATATTATTAAGATTCTAATAATCTTTCAATTTGTTGTTGTTGTTGTTAGGTGCCATCAAGTCGGTATCCGACTCATAGCGACCCTCTGTACAACAGGGGAAACACTATTGTCAGTGCTTCTCTGCTGTTCATAGGGTTTTCGATGGCAGATTGATTTTTGGGAGGGGGTTGCCAGGTCCTTCTCCCAAGCCTACAGCACCTGGTGTTCCCAGGCGGTCTCCCATCCAGGTACTAACCAGGCCCAACCCTGCTTAGCTTCCAAGATCTGACGGGATCGGATGCCACAGGGCTAGGGCTGCAGGCTAATCTTTCAATTTAGGTGGTATTAAATATATATTTTACAAATGAGGGCATCTAAGTTCACAGAAGTTAAGTAACTTGCATGGGATCACACAGTACCAACATCTCTGTCCAGTGTCCACTAGGATTTCTTCAGTGACAGAGATGGTTCTGTCTGTGCTGAACAGTGTGGCAACCATAAGGCACACGCGATTGTTTAAAATGTGGCTGATGTCACCGAGGAACTGCCCTTTAAATTTATGTACTTCTAATTATTTGAAATTTAAATTGTGGCTTGTGATTACCATGCTGGACAGTGAAACAGAACTCTGTGACTCCCAAATCCGTTTATGTTTAACTGGGTCATATTGCTTTCTGAATCTCCTAGTTCAGTTTTCTTCTCGACACTACCAGAAGATGCTATAGGTTCAGCTCTTAAATGGAGTTCAGAGGCTGGGTTAGCTATACCTCAAGTTTGCTTTCACAAGGAGAATGAATAAAGTCAGCACATTATTATTTTTACATGCTTTAATGTTGTAGTTAAAACTTTAAATGGCATATGTTATTTGGTTGAAATAGTTATGTATAGGAATTTCTGAAAAAGTAGTCAGAGCTCACTGGGTACTTTAGTGTTAATAAAGGAGTATAAGTTAGTAGGAGGTAAGATGAAAAGTCATTATTAGAGAGTTGGAAAAAATGACCCCCTTATGCCCATGTTTTCCTGTTCATTGGGCAGTTCTTTTCAAATGACTTCCTAAGTGTCAGGCAGACCATCATTCATTTTTCTTTATGTAGTTTCAAAATTCATCCGAAGATTTAAATTGTTTTACAAAATTCAAATAGCAAGCACTAGAGTCATTCATGAATTGGGAGAAATATGTGTAAGATTAAAATAGGAGGAAAGGTACTTTTGATGGCAAATCATCAATTTTCTAATTAGTGGATTTAATTTAATCTATTGCATTGTTAGAGTTTCGTTTGGTGAAAGAAATTGCACCAACTTTCTGATTTTATATGAAATAATGAAAATTCAAGCTCATGTTAAAGTAAGCATTCATTTATGTGAATAAATATCAATATAACCCAATACTATTTTTTCGGGTGGGGGGGCATATGCTGTCTTTAGGAAAAGACAAATGATGAGGTAGTGTCTTTTCATTAACATTTTTGAGAAGGAGCTTCCAGGTTCAGGATAAAGATATCTGAATCCACTGCACCTTGCATAGTTACAGTACTGTTCAGGGATAATTGCAGGTTGTAATCTTAGCTCTGGAACGTTATGTGATCCTGACAGACTTGTGTCAGTCAATCAGTCTTAAATTGACTGTATTATTTTAGCATTATATGAATTACATTGCCTCCAGCTCTTTGAAAATTGTAAAGTCATCTGCAGGTAAGGCTTCAGTTAATGAGACCGTTTAGACAGCTGAACATTCCTGGCCATTGGGAGCACTGCACTATTTTCAAAAAACCAGAATAAGAGCCATGTTATAAATAGAATTATAGTGTCCTAGGGAGTATGCCAAATATAGGAAACAAGATTTAACCCATGATGTATGATTTTATTTGTAGGACACGAAGATGCTTAACACAAATGAGAACTTTTCTACAATCTTAACGATGTTGAATCATGGGCAAAGGTGGAGGACGCCATCCGAGCACCAGTTTGAAATCAGAAAATCTAGGGTGTCGGGGAGTAGCCTTACTTTTTACCTGTGTATCCTTGATAAACTTGAACCTCTTTGCCTGGGTTTCCTCATTTTAATATAAGGAGAAAACATCTCATCCATGTATTTTCAGGTGATTTTCATAAAGATTAATGCATCAGTGTATTGAAAGTGGCAAAGCTTTATACAAACTCAATAGTTCATTATATTCCAAAAGTTGAAGATGGAGCTGGTCCTGTGGAATCTGCATGTTTTCAGAATTGTGCTTGGACAGTTGGAAAAATGATTGATTTTTCCCTTTGTGATCAGTAAACAAAGCTCAAGCTTTAGGTTGCTGTTTTAGTTTCTCCTCATTCCGAATGGAATCATTGATTAATGATGTGTGAAAAGTTGTCCTGTACCTAAGTCACCCCAGCTCCTTGTTCTTTGGGAAGGTCTTCTGTAGCTGGGCTGCGTTGCTGAGGTGCGCAGGCCAATGTGGCTTGATCCAGGGTCATTGTTGAGATAGAGTAGAAATGTGCAGTCTCTGAGGAGGACCTCAGTATTAACAATAGAAGCGTAAGGTTTTAGGCCTTGTGTGTTATTTTAGGCTATTAGTAGTTGAGTTTCACCAGTTACAGCTGGGAACGGAAAAGCCGTATTTTCAGTGTTGGAAATCTTTGCAACCTACCTGCATTTTTCCTTTGGAACACGATTGCTTTCCTTCACATTGAGGTTAATCCATTAAATCACAGTTTTTCCTGGTACGACATTATTTTCAGGTATTTCTTTGTTTTTCCTAGCTGTTGAGAATGCACATGGGTGGTTGAGGGGAAGCTTTGCTCTTCAGTCTACTCTGATTGGTTTTAAATATAGTAAAAGGCTCACAAGCATATGTTTATTTTTGCCTTAAAGCGTGGAGTATGGTTTGACATTATGTGTTTTAAGGAGGCAGAACATGCTTCTGTTACAGTGCCCAGGCAGAAGGTCCCTGTAGAAGTCATGCACAGGCTTCTGTGGGAAGATGACTTGGTGGTACTTGGCACTTTGCCATGTACAGCCACAGGGAGGCCAGCTTGTAGTTGTGGCTTACCTAGAGGACAATTGTTTATGGTGCAGTTTTAGTGTCTAGAATCAGTCCTTGGAGACCAAAGGCCTGTGGGGTAGGGGTTGGGAACTGGGGGACAGGGAAGCTTTTAAAACCATCAAGTGTCAATCTGGTAAGGCAGATGGAGTGATCAGTCACCTGCAAGGGCGGATGTTATCTCAGTTTGAAAATGGATCAGTCTTTGAATTTCCTCCTTTCTGTCCTTAGTTGAGATATGCATATTTAGCATTCTGTAAGTTCTGGATGGTAATTTCTGATGTCTTTGCCAATACTCTCTGTCGATTCAGGCATCGTGGGCTTTTAGCATGTTTCGTTTCTATAGTAAGTAGCATTAAACCTTCTTGTCAGTTTTAAATAACATAATGTGCTTATGTGTGTGTGGAGGAGTTCTGAGATGCTGTTGCGCCAAAGGTAGTGTTGTTGGAGGTTCCAGTATCAGTGTTTAAAACGTCTCTTGGGTGAAATGATTCTATTTGAGCTTAAAATATAATTGTATTTCATACACGTATTTGTGAGTCGCAAGGCATTTATTGAGATCTACACTAGGTTCCTTGTTAATGAGAATTCTACAGAAAAAGTTCTGACTTTTTTTTTTTTTTTTTTTTTTGGCAAAGTTAAGGCATTTTTCTATTCACATGCAGAGGTATTTTGCTCCTAATTTTAGAATGTTGTGTAGAGAAGAGAGTCTCCTACCCAAGTCCTGAGCAGGATGGTGGCGACTTCCATCCTTCCTCCTTTCCGAAATTTGAGAAATATTAAAATTGGAGCACTTTCAGGCTGTGTTTAGAACTAGATATTTGTTAGAATTTAAACTTCTAAATTATTAAGAATTTAATGATACATCCTTGTTTTGACCCCGGAAGGAGTACTGAAGATTCTTACAAAGATAACCAGCCAGAAAAATTTACTTACACTAAATTGAGGATATTAACTCAGAATTATGAAAAGCTTTCTGCTGAAAATAATTGTCTAGAAAATGGTCTTTAGACATGAACAAATATAGCATGTTTGAGAAATAATTGCGGATTCTAAGATTCCAGGAAATAAAATGATTTAATTTATTCATAAGGGATTTAGATTCTCAGCCTGTGGAAGAAGGGGTCTTTATTAAAAATAACTCCATTGTTCTGGATGTAACTAATTGAGATTTTGCAATTATCTGGGCAAAGCCAGGATCAAGTTTGGCTTCCTATGCTATATAAAAAGCTTTTACTGTAAATATCAGAAGTTTAAATAGATCACCAGAGAAATGTTTACCTAATTAAGACGACAAGCCATTTTTAGGCACCTTGGGAAGACGGTTGTACTTAAAAGCAGTACAGAAAATGCAGTGTGGACTGAAGCTGATTCTGCTGCTGGGCTTTCCATGGAGATACCAGAGACCCTGGAAAGTAGATGCTATTTGTGGATGCTGTGAAATAAATGTTGATTTACTCGCTGCCATCACATGAACTAGGAACAGCTTGCCAGCAATGGTTAGAACTATATTATTTGCATGCAAAATAAATCACATAATAACCACAACATCCACCCCTACTCCACCAACAGATTATAACTATGCCTATTTATTTGTTGTGGCTTTTTTCTGTTATTGGTTTCGCTGCTTGTCACTTTCTTTTGCCATCTGTAAGCAGATTGATAAGAGCAGGTGTTAAAGGTTTAAGGACATCCTTATTACTTTTAGCTGCCCATTTCCTCCTCCCTCTGCCTTTGGGCAGAGTGGTGGAAATTCCTGATGTTAGTACAGTATTTAGATAAGCTAATTACACATCCTCCTTCTCTCCTTTTACTAAAGCAAGGCCTTCTTGTGCGGTCAAGTTTCAGGTACTGAACTTACCAGTAATAAGTAAATTTCTTTAAAAGTATCTCAGTATATTTCAATTTGCACCCAGTTACTCAGACATGAGATTTTCTAGTGTATGACTATTTACGGGTTATTGTTGTTGTTAGGTGCCTTCGAGTTGGTATGCGACTCATAGCGACCCTCATAGGGTTTTCAATGGCTGGCTGTTTCAGGATTGCCTTGGGAGTGGATTGCCAGGCCCTTCTCCCATTTTTGTGTTGCTAGGAATTGAACTCGGGACCTCAGAGACTGCAGTGCAGTGCTCTACCAACTGAGCTAAATCCGGATTTCCCAATTTCTTACAGTACACGTTATGTGTGTAGGACACTTAATATATTTTTATGATACTATGGTCCATTTTCTCTCATATTTTAAAAACTCTTTGGAGGGTGCAGATTAGAGATAGAGCACTTGCCCAGCGCATAAGGCCCTAGGTTTGATTCTAACGTGGCAAAACAAAAATGAACAATTTGTAAAACTCCTTTCTATATCTTCTACTGTTTAAATAATTTAAGAGGAAAATAAAAGTCTCTAGATGTTGCTGTTTTTGATTTTTCTTGTTTTTCTTATCACAGGAAAAATAATTGTGATTAAGAGAGGTAAACATCATTCTCAATTAGGGAATTAGAGAACAATTAAAAATAGATTGACCCTGGGCGTAGTGGTGCATGTCTGTAATCCCAGCGTGTTGGGAGACAGAGGTGGAATTGCAGGTTCAAGGCCAGACGCAGCCTGTGTAATTTAGCAAGACCCCATCTCAATTTAAAAAATAAAGAAGGGTCTGGGGGTGAAGCTCAGTGGAATAGCGCTTGCAAAGTATGGACAAGTACGAGTCCCTGGGTTCAGCCCCTCAGTGCCCCCCCCCAAAAAAGAGGAAAGATTGAACTAGAACCCATTATATAAAGAAAGAAAGATTGAACTCGAACCCATTATGTATTGCTGTTGGGAATGTATAGCTGCTGTGAAAAATAGTTTTCCATTTCATCAAAAATTCAAACAGAATTACCATATGATCTAGGAATTCCGTTCCTAGCTATATACTCAAAAGAAAGCAGGGACTCATACAGGTACTTGTAAACCAGTGGTGATAGTGGCATTAGTCACAGTAGGCACGAGGTGAAAATAACCCATGTCCATCAACAGATGACTAGATAGACAAAATATAATGTATATGTAGAATGGAATATTATTCATATTGTTCATGAAAAGGAATGAAAACCTAATATATAGTACAGCATAGATGAGCTTCGAAAACATTATGCTAAGTGAAGGAAGCCAGACTCGGAAGGATAAGTACTGCTTATTTCTACTTATATAGGTACCAATAATAGATATATTCATAGAGATAGAACGTAGAATAGAGATTACTAGGGGCTGGGAGAGATCCTAGTTTATGAGTACAGAATTTCTGTTCAGAATGATGAGAAAGTTTTAGAAATGAATAGAGGTTGCACAGCCAGTGTGAATGTATGCAATCCTATGAAATTGTGTGCATAAATGGTTAAGATGTGAAATTGTTAGGTATATTTCATGAAAATTTTAAAAAACGCAAAAAAAATTGCAGGTTTACCCGGCACAATCTCTATTTGTCTCTGCTCTTCCCTGGGTGAACTCTAGGCAGGTATGTAGATATGTTTTTTTTTTTTTCCCCCTCATTCTTTTATAGTAATGTGAAGGCAGATTCCCCTAGGCCTTTTTTTTTTTTTTTTTTTTGAGATCAGAGAGTTTCCTTATTTTTACTGCCTTGAAGTTAAGAGGGAACAGTTTAAAAGTAGTAGATCTCTGGAGGGAAAATAGGTATTTTAATGTTTAGATGAATGAGGTAGTTTATTAATATCCACAGCCATGTGCACACAGAGTTGACACACACTCAATCATCTAGAAATCAGGGAGTAGACATACAGTTGGACTTGTATTTTCCAGCCTTTAAACATTTTGTTCACTTTTAGCATCTTCAGTACTTGAGGAAACACTTCATTCCTACCTAAGAGAAGTGATCTAAGTCATTTCAGTTAGTATTTCTGTTGGAAAGGCATTAGTAGCTGAAATTCATCAGTTCCTTTGACTCTAAAACCAAAGCAGGAAGGGGATAGTAAAAGAAGGCATGTAATAGTCTCTTTTATTCGTCCAAACTTCTCTGACATCTAGTCATTGCATCATAGTTGCTGCTCTATTATTTTCTCTTATTTTTATTTTTTAGCTTTTGAGGTATTGGATGCTGAGTTTACTGGATCACTCACCAAAAGATGGGGCTAGATTTTCTGTAAGTGCTGAGATGTAAAACTTAAACATTATGGGTAAAGTGCACATTAGGGATACTGAAACTGTCAGAGAAAAATTCTGATGGAAAGATTTACATTCATATACAAGTAAGTCATAGGGAAACGTCTATATTATATCCTACTATAAGGTATTTGCCATCCACTTCTGAACTCTCAGAAGACAGGGTGAGATAGCAGGTATGTGACAGTTCATGTGTTTGTGTATTCTATATGGGTATGTTTTATTCTGTGTATAATTGTATATATATGTGTGTGTGTATTGTATACTCCTATGTAGTATGTAAATATTATGATAAATGGCTGAACAAAACTCTGCTAAACAAACATTCATACCATGGCTGGTCATTTTTGTGATCTGTTCATTTCTCTGTTGTTGTTAGGTGCCACCAAGTCATGTCCAACTCATAGCCACCCTTATAGGGTTTTCACTGGCTGATTGTTTCGGGATTGCCTTGGGAGTGGATTGCCACATCCTTCTCCCATTTTTGCGGTGCTGGGAATCAAACTTGGGACCTCAGAGACTGCAAAGCGGAGCTCTACCAACTGAGCTAAATCGCAGCCCATTCATTTCTCTAGAGGTGGGATAATTACCAGTTGACATCCAGAGGTTGTCAAGGTTGTGGTCTCCTTATATCAATGAACCAGGTGAAGAATTACTATACTGTATTTACAGAGGGCTCTTTATTGATTTTTGCCTACTGAAAAGAAAATAATGAGCTGTACATCTTGGTGAACACCTGTAATCCCGGTGACTTGGGAGGCTGAGACTGGAGGATTACAGGCAGCCTATGCAACTTAGTTAACTATTTAACAAGACCCTCTCTCAAAAAAATAACCAAAAGCCTGGGAGTTCAGCTCAGTGGTCGAACACTTGCCTAGCATGTGCGAGGCCCTGGGCTCAACCTCCTCCTACTGCACGAAAGAAAACAAAGAAAAGAAAAGAATGACTCCCATTTTTCTTTGCTTGTCCTCCTTAGGTTCCAGAGCCACTGTTTAGATAATTTATCATTTTCTTAAATTTCTCCCAGTGATTTGTGTAGACTTTTCAGAATGCACGTCCTTCTCAATTATATCTGATTGTCTCCTTGTCTTTCTTACCGGGCTATAGGGATGATTACTGTTTTAATTTAGGCATTTTTTTTTTTTTGACATGCTGGAGATCAAATCCAGAGCCTCATGCCTGCTCAGCAAGCGTTCTGCCACTGAGTCACCACCCTCAGCCCAGTTTAGCAGTTTTCATGTTCATTTGGTGGCTGGTGACTGGATTCTCTGGTTGAATTCTAACTGAGGACCTGCCCTCAGTCACTTGGTCTGGATGTCTTCTGCTGAGTTAATCTCATGTTATGGACATTTTTGTGTTCCCACAGTTTTCTTGTTTTCCCTTTTTTCTTCCCATAATAGGGAACTAAATAAATACTTAAAACAAAGGCATTAGTTACCTTCCTTACAAACCTAGCTTTTCATGGATTGCTTTTCTTTCCCCTTCAGTACTAGGAGTTGAGCCCAGAGCTTGATCAGATAGGCGAGTGAGTGGTCTGCCTCGTGTATTGCCATTTTAAAGACATGAACATTCTCCAGAGAGGATGTGGACTTTTTCGTGTCTGTTAGATTGCTAATTGATTTAGGACATTTGAGCAAGTAGCTTCTATTTCTTTTCCCGGAAGTATGGTCCACTCTGGGAGTGGTGGCTCATGCCTGTAATCACAGTGATTTGGGAGGCAGAGGTAGGAAGATGGGGAGTTCAAGGCCAGAGGCAGCCTGTGTAATTTACTGAGACTCTGTCTCAAGATAAAAAAGTAAGAAAGGGGCCGGGGGTGCAGCTCAGTGGTAGTGTAATTGCAGTCTGAGCTAGGCCCTGGGTTCAGACCCCAGAATTGCAAAATAAAAAGTATGACCCTCAAATATATGTTTTACTTGTTTATTGTAGTTTGCTAAGGAATTATAAATTAAGATTATTGTTGTTGTTAGGTATCTTTGAGTGGGCGTCTGACTAATAGTGACCCTACAACAGGTGAAACAGTACTGTTAGTGCTTCTCTGCTATTCATATAGTTTTCAATGGCTGATTGTTTTTTGGGAGTGGGTTGTCAGGTCCTCCCAAGCCTACAGCACATGGTGTTCCCAGGCAGTGTCCCATCCAGGTACTAACCAGGCCCGACCTTGCTTAGCTTCCGAGATCTGACGGGATTGGATGCCACAGTGCCATGGCTGCAGGCCATAAATTAAGATAATATCTTTAAAAAGATAAATTTTCAAAGATTAGTGGTAATTTTAAATGGTCCTTTTACACTGAAATTCTAAAAGGGAGCTATTTAGGGACAGACCCCTGCCGCTGCCCTCTCAGTGTGTTTTTCTGTATTGTTGGAGGCCCAGCGGAGAGTTGCTTCTTCTGGACCACCAGCCAGAGTGGTGTTTAGTGCTAAGCCAAGCTATGGAGAAAGAGTCAAAGAGCATGCCTTGGAAAGAATTTGAGGAGAATGACCTCAGGTATTTGCAGAGGGAGTTAAAGCCCGTTTGATAAGAGAAGAATCTCTTGGGGGCGTTACAGGGCTGTGCATTTGGGGTGGGTGGTACGTGGGGCTCTTATTCTTTAGGTCTGGGATGGGATCTGGGAATCTCCATTTTATCAAGTGTTTTGGGTGAATGATACGATTAGATAAGTTTGGGGAGTTTAGACTTGGGGAGTTGGCCCTTTTGGTAATCCGTCCCTGTAGGGTGTTTGATCTAATGGCTTGGAAAGAAGTGAGAAAAGTGGGAAATCAGAGGACTGCAGTGAGGACCTAGGGCAGAATTGAGGGGTTCCATCATAGTGGGTTTTTATTGTCCTATTCTTTGTGTTTGGAGGCAGAGACTAAAACAATGGCCAGCCAATGACAGCTTTATATAGAAATGATGACACTTCTGCACTGTCCTTCCAAACTCTCTGACTGCAGGTCGGATGTGAGGTATAGTAATAGTGCCCCGTAACTTTTGAGCACCCACCCCTTGCCAGGAGCTTCCACGAAAACATACATTCCATCTATGTGTATATTGCGTATGTATTTATTAAAGTAACTCCGGAAGGTAGCTATTTCTGTTCTTCCATAGATGTTTTCAGTATCCATAGCAGATGCTGGTACATACCAGATGAATCAAAGGTTAGAAAACATACTCAAAAGCGTTTAAAAAAGAAAAGCGTTTGATCACCTCGACTCGTTTTGGAGCTTTTTCCAGCAGCATGACACTGCTTCTCAGTGGTTCCCATTAATGATCTTATTTGTATCCCCGGGCTTGCGGTACAATGTGAGTCTGTGTTCAGAGGTAGCTGAGTATTAAGGCCAAGTCCTAGCTGAATGCCTCCCATGTGCTCAACCTGTGTATTGCCCAGAAACTTCAAATTTATTTTTGATACAATAATAATATGCTGGACATCCCCCAAGAGGGAGATTATCCTGGATTGTTTTCTGTAATAGCAATTTAAGCTTTGAATGAAAGAAACCAGAGAATAAAAGTATACTTCACAGAAAGTAATATATCAGAAATTCAATCTAGCGAATGGGAACTCTCTGAAGCGGCTGAGAAGTAGTGGTGATTCAAAGCGTCGGTATTCAGATAGTTCACAAACTCTGAAGGAGAGTCCTTTTCCTCACAGGCAACGGCTTTATTCATCCTTGGTGTCTTTCACTTAAGTTAATTTGTGTAGTGGAAGATGCTGTAGCTATAATTTGCACCTGGAACAGCAAATCCTATTCCGAACACTAACTCTTTCTCTCCTTCTACGGTTAACAGGGTGTGGTGGTTTGGGTTGTACCAGAGGCAGCCATGGGTCTGGGAAGAGCACAGAACTGACAAGACTCAGCCTCATCCCCTAGAATTCAGAGAGCAGCTCCTGTGGTTAATTAAAGGTGACCTCAGGATTCAGAGGAGCCCTGTGCTTTCCCAGACGGTCCAGGCTAAACCTGGGTAGCTGGCAACCCTAAATGCTTCCTTTGTTAGAAATCATGTAGCTCTCTACTCCATCTTTAGAAAGTGAGTTCACCCAAGGTGAGGTAAGGACAGGGCTCTGAAGTGAGGCCCAGCTTGTTTGTTTCCTTGGGTTTCTGTGGAGTGGTGTGGACAGACGGCAAGTGAAGATGGAGCCCCAAGGCCGGGCCACCTCAAGGCAGTTTGTTGGTTCCTCACAGAAATAGTCCTCCAGGTCCAGAAGGAGCTCTGTGCTTCTGTGGAGATCGTGTTTCTGTGGAACGGGGAGGACTCTGAGACTCTCTTCTGCCTCAGGAGGGAGGCTGTAAATGGGGAACCGACAATGAACAGGCTGTGCCCTCAGAGAAGTGGCTATTACTGCTGGGCCGCCCAGGTGCCCCCTCTCTACAATGGGGCTGGAGACACCTGTTCCCTGCCCCAGCCTTCAGGGCTTGCTGGTGGGGGATTGTCACACTTCATGATGGTGTGAGGATCAAGCTAATTTTTAAGAGTATTTAATTTTTAAAAAATCAATTTTTTACCTCAGGATATAAAGAGAATGGCATCGATTGAAAAGGAATGCATTTTAATTTTAGGATTTGAGTGTTTTATTTGCTTATATTTATTTTAAATTGCTTTCACCCTTTTCTCTCTTACATGCTTTTTCCATTTAAATGTTGAAATTTAATTAACTAATTTTGAATATGCCTGCAGCCATAGCCCTGTGGCACCCAATCCCGTCAGATCTCGGAAGCTAAGCAGGGTCGGGCCTGGTTAGTACCTAGATGGGAGACCGCCTGGGAACACCAGAAGCTGTAGGCTTGGGAGAAGGACCTGGCAACCCCCTCCCAAAAATCAATCTGCCATTGAAAACCCTATGAACGGCAGAGAAGCACTGACAATAGTGTTTCCCCTGTTGTACAGAGGGTCGCTATGAGTCGGATACCGACTCGACGGCACCTAACAACAACAAACAACAATTTTGGATATGGAATACCAAAGCTTGCCTGTGTATCTACACTCATTTTTGAGGGAATTATTACAAAGTCGGAATGTTCGAACCTCTTAGAAAGGAAGTAAATTCATTTCTTAAAGTGCTATCTTACTTTTTTTAAAAAAGGAGGTGGGAGGAGAATTTTTGAAACTTATATTTTATGTCAGACTTTAGCAATAGATATTTTAAATTATGATAAAATTTCATTATTAATGAAGAAATAATTTATTTACACGTTTATTTGATTTTTGGATTTTGACCTTGTTATCCCGAAGCACTCAGCCATTGAAAACCCTATGAGGGTCGCTATGAGTCGGATACTGACTCGACGGCACCTAACAACAACAACAATATGTGATAAATATTGTGTGGCTTTAATAGATGTTGATGGTATCTGTGGCAATCTGAATAATCTTAAAATCCAACTAGCTTTTATCATTTGGTTTTTAGGTTCAACTTAAACATGGAAAAGCAAGGTCACTTCCTATTGGTGTTTTACCTTCCAATTCTCTTAAATTACTTTAGTGTTTTTAGGGACTTATTCAGACCTATCAGGACATAGCAGTTGACCAAAAACAGAAAGGTGACAGGATTCAAATACAAATTTTCTCTATAGATTATTTTCACCTCATTTCATTTAGTCTGATTTTAAGCCCACGTGTTCCCCATGAATTCTGTAGTTTTGCAAGCTCTTCTTCCTCCCCTGTTTGAGGAGCGGGGTGGTGGGAGCGAGCAGAGGGAGTGGGCTTGGGCTTGGGCTTGGGCTTGGGCTGGATGCAGCACCCAGGAAGGTGGGTGAGTTTGTTCCGATTACATTTCACATGGGGTAGCAAGTTTTCCAAATCCTCGTTTCCACTGAGTCATCTGTGAGTTCAGTACAGGGACGAATCTACCCTGCTGTTAGATGTTCTGCTTGGGAGATTAATGGAGAATTTAAAAAAAAACAAAAACAAAAACAAAAAAAAAACACCGTTTAAACACATATTAATGTACTTCTGTGTCTTCAGTAAGTTTTCATTTTAGCCAAGAAATACTGTTCATAACCTTTTTTTCAAGCAATTGTAGCCAAGCATATCTTTCCCAGCATTTTTCATGAAAAAGAACAGAAATGATTTCCTAGGAAGTTTAATTGCAAGCTACGTTAGATTGAAAGGAAGCATCTTTTTAGAGAAACGGTTCTTTGGTATTCTTTAGCCCCTGTCCATAAATAATAGCAGATTATTACATAGAACCTTCATCTTTAGGGGCATGTGACACACTCGCTTAACTTGGAATTGATATTTTTGGTAAGAAGGTAAATCTTTAAATCGTCATTTATAGGATGGTTGAGTCTGAGTGCTCTGGAAACAGACCGTATTGCACAAATTTCTCAGACTGGTTAAGTTGCTCAGTTTCTCAGTGTCTGCATCTATAAAAAGGAATTATTAGAACTGTTTCGCTCACCAAAGAGCGTTGAACAAGTGCTTAGTGAGAGCTGCTGTTTTATTACATTGCTTTTTATACAGAGTATATTGCTTTACTCTGTGCTTACGGAGAGATTCGTTAGATGTATTCCTTAAGGGGATGATCATTATTTTAAAATTCGGTTATTTTAAAAGCATATGATAGTTTTGTCTTGGCCTTGCCATTGACTCGTGGAATGTCCTTGTTCAAGTGACTGCTTTGCAGCTCAGCCCTAAAGTTCTACTTGAACTGTTAGTAAGGTAGGGAGGGCATAGAATGAATAATACATATAAAAAGCACTTTGGGGAAAAAAGCAGGTCTGGGTGCCAAGCGGTACTTAGGTATGACAAGTGTTACTTCTCCCAATGTTTTTTCCTCCTCCCTGGCTCAGTAAAGAGAGGCCATCCCTTTTTAAGTGATATATGACAGCTCCGCTTCCTCTCCCAAGCCTAGGATCAAAGGAAGTTGTAATAAAGCGAGTCCCTCCCTCCCATTCCTTCTCCCTTTTTGTGGATGTTGTTCTGTTTTTAAGAGCGATCAGGCCTTGACATTAGTGGGTGAAACCATGGGGCCCCCAGGACCTGTCTTTCATCTCTGGGTCACCACTTCACCGGGTGTTCTTCGTTTCTGTAATGGCGTCAAGCCGCCTCTGCAGGGAACAGTGCGCAGCTGGTTAGGACCTGGAAGTGCTTGGCCAAATCTTAGCCACCATTGCTGCTGCGGCTCTTTAAAATGACGCAGAACGCAGAACGGTGGGCAGAGGTGTCAATGAATTAGAGTAGTTCTTTCCGCTTTAGAGGTGCCTCAACGTTATTGACCTCTTGTAAATTGAAGGCTTGGCTCCACAAAAGTAAAAGATGAAGAACAAAACTGAGTTTCAGCTGGTTGTTCACTGGCAGGTTTTTCTTCTAGACATAAACACAGTTGAATGGAAAGGATCATAGGGAGCTGGTCTTGCTCCATGAGAGTGAATGAGTTAGTGTTAGACCTTACGGCTGGGGAAAAATAACATCCACCTTTTTTTTTTTTTTTTTTTGTTAAGCCAGGCAGTCAGTGCAGGCTAACTGATGAAAATTAAAGGTCAGTATCTTCAGAGCCTCACGTCAGTGCAAGCCTTGGGCCATGTTAATAATGGCAATCCCATTATTTTCTTATGGTAGGCCGGAAATGCTGTCTACACCCATTAGATTTGTTTAAGTGGCCCCTGGCTGGAAATGTAGAAAATTTAATTTTCTGACTTGCAGAGAGAGAGAGAGAGAGAGAGAGAGAGAGAGGGAGAGAAAATCATGCAGTGCTCCATAGAGGTTGATTCTTGGCCTGGAATGAGAAGAGTGTCATTTTTAAAAACTTGAAATTCTTAGTCTTGATTATTGGGGCATTTGGCTCTTATCCACACTGAAACCATGAATAGACTTATGTGCAAGTTAGGTATGTGGACAACCTTGATTAATGTCAGAACTAGTCCAATTCTGGACTTTCTACCCTATGTTTGCAAACTGCCCAGTTATGTATCCCCCTGGCTGCGAGGAACTTGAAGGAAGGCTTTGTCCCAGCTTTCTCCTGGATTAGTTCGCTTTTCAAAAGCAACATTCTTGTTGAAGAAGATCTGTATATACTCATGAGGGCATTGCTTTGTGGTTTCTATAACGTGAAGAAAAGATTGATATTATTTTTATGGAGAAAAAATATATGCAAACCTCTTGCACATAACAATCATAACTACTTTTCAGATTTACATTTCCTAATCTTATAGCTAACTTAGCTTCCGCTAACTACTTTTATGTGCTTTGTTTAAGAATGAGATCTTTTAAAGTGTTTTTTTTTTAAGCAAGTGATGTTCTTATATCTTTTCTTATAAGCCAAGAGATCTTTATTGCTGTTTTGATATGTTCTTTGATTTATCGGAATGTTCTATTACAGATCCTCAGTTTGTATATAATTCATTCTAAGACATTCAGTATCTATCAGATTTCTCCATGAAATACATCATGCTTGGAGGCTCTTAGGTTGCTTAAAATCATAGGAGTACTCAGTGCGAGAAGGAGCAGATGTTTCAGCCTTTGTATCAACAGGAGGTGAAATAAATCATCCCATCTTAATGGACCTGTAGTTCATATTGAACAAAACCTCTTGCGTTAAGCACTGTAACTTCAGGTCATACGTTCATGTTGCATTGACTATACACGTAGAGCTTTCTTGTTGCTTCCTGAAGTGATATATTGGAAGAATGAGGAGGTTCTTCATAAGAAGATGATAGTGAACTAAGAGTTTTATGAGTAGAAAAATGAAGAGCTTCTAATATCCTCATAGGAAGATAGCAGTGAACTAAGAGAATTTTATGGGCATTTTCCTTTGTCTTAATTCCTGAAGCCTTTAGCATTTTGCCTTCAGTGGTGACCATTTTGCATTTGACATTTTGCTTCTAGTCACCATAAATGCCAACATTTTTCATAATGTTTATTTTCCCCATTTAAGTGCTTACAAGAAGCAGTTAAACATGGAGTTCTGATTTTATAATAACTGTAGTATTAGTATCATACCTTATGTGTATTGTTTCATAAAGTACTTTTTGCTGATACCACCTGATACCATATGATGATACCACTTTTTGATGATACCATGTGATACCATAGTACTTTTTGAGGAAATGCATTTTTAACCTTTTTCAAGTTTATATTTCATTTTTAAGAAGATGGGGCTTTCTTGTGGCGTCTTCCCTAGTAAGGGTCCTAGGATCCATAGACATGCCCAGTGGTTTTCAGATATCTCAGGACTCATAATACTAATTGTGCCCTGTGGCCTGGGGAATTTTGAAGCTTATACATACAAAAAATGGTAAAGGCATTGAAAAATTTCTGTTGATGCTCAAAGAGTGTTTGGGAGTAAAATTTTGATCTGAAAAAATTTTTTTTCTTCACTGAGAATTTAGATTTAAAAGTGTTTTTTTATATTATTAACTGACTATCTGGACTCTTGTAGACTGATGTAAATATTTGGAATACATCTGGTATATTTAAATTGGGCAAGAAATCAGGGCACAGACAAGCATTATTGTTTATTTTTCTAAGTCAATAACACAATTCGTTTTGCCATGGAAAAGTAATCATCAAAAACATTTTACCTGATAATCTATATAAACTTGCTTAACCTTTAGCATAATGGTATTTTTTTCCAGGATGCTGACCGGGTGATTACATACAAGGATGTTTATCCATAGTCTAGTGAATTAAAGCTTTTAGACAAATACTGGGCATGTGTCACTTATTCCTGTCCATTTGAATTATTTGGTTATGAACCTTCATTCTGAAATGTTTCAAACCAATTAGGCCTCTCTCAACCTTTAGGGAACACATATTTGGATTTTGCAAGACTGAAGACTTAATCCAGGTAGTAATTTCCTATTAGTGGTGAAAGGGCCATGGACTTAATTGACTGGTACTTAATAAATACCTGTGTTTTATTTTTTATTTTTAAATTTTTTATTTCTGCAGAATTATTTCCATCATGAAGAGTGAACAGTGAGTGAGGCCAGTCGACAATTCTCTTTTAGGATTCTCATGACTCAGTCTTATCAATCTCCAAATAAGTATGAGCGATGAACGATAATGTGTTTGAATTTGAAGTGATAGGTGTAGATGTCAGTCCCATTGCTCTGGGGTGGGCATGGTAGTGGCATGTTCTCAATTATAGATGGCCCTTAGGTGAGCGTTTGATGGTAGTGATGGTAGTGGGCAGAGGGTAAGGCCCATTGGGAGTGGGTCCCATACCCAGCCTTTCCTCTGTGTCCCTCAGGTCACAGGCTCATTACCCACAGTGCAGAAAGAAAACTCTCGGGTATGGTCCTCCATACTTTTTTGTGGACCGGGTCTTGCTGTATAGCACACAGGCTGGCCTGGAACTTGGTATAGCCCAGGCTGGCCTGGAACTCTCCATCCTCTTACCTCAACCTCTCCCGTGCTGGGATTACAGGTGAGCACCTTCACCCCCGGCCATCCTTTCCATTTGTGCTTTAGAAGAGGTAGAAGATTACAGGAACGGATGAGTTGTGTGAATCAGTACTTGAAGTCTAGGGGGCCTTCAGTTCAATCAGGACCTGTGGTTGAGCGTAAACATAATGAGAAGAGAACAGGGAGACTCCTAATTCCTCTCTGTGTTCGTTTCCCACCACAATACAAGTTCCTTGAGGGAAGTACCATGTCTGTCCTGTTCTCTTATGCATAGTGACTGGCAAACATTGCTTAGTGTTTATTGAATGAATGACTGCATGATGGAGCAAGACATATGTTGTTTTGACATTGAGATGCCATTTGTTTGAACTAGAGAAAATTTATGTTTGAATTTAATTTTAAAGCCTTATTCTAACTCTACTTGGAAATCTAAGAAAATTTCAACTTAAAGGAACAACTGAGATCCCAGAAGACGTATGCAAATAGAAAGATTTTTAGTGTTCAGTCAAAGATTGTTGTGTTTGCAGATAACAGAAACCCACTCAAACTAGCTTACTAACAAAGGTTGATTTCTTGTAGGGAAATGAAAGAATGGGTAGCCCAAATTTCTTTCCTTTTTCTCTCTCCCTTCTTCCTTGATACCTCTCCTTCTATAGAGTCCATCCTATATGAATGCTTCTAAAGTCATCAAGTTGTATCATTTAAAATTTTTTCCTTCCAAAATAGCTTGTGTATTACTTTTTAGGAATGAATTTTAAAGGTCTGGACGATAGGTATATTATTTTAGAGCTATTTTGAAGCAAATTCCTTTGAATTTGTCATTTACAGTTTGTGTGGGAAGAGGATTATGTGAAGAAGGAGTGGTCACTGTTGAACAAAATAGTGATGGCCTGTGTTTTCCTGTCTCTTTTTTTCTTTTAAAAATGAACTGCCCTAAAGACATGGCCAGTTTGATCTCTTGCATTAAATTATCTCAGAAACTGTATCCAGTCCATTCATGGCTTTGCTCAGTGGACAGGAAATGATTATATTTGTACAAGTTAAACAATCTTAACAAAGTTGGGGCAAGGAACCAAAGAGATTTCTGATCTTTTTTCCTAGCATTAACCTTTTGGTTTCACAAACTACTGTGTGATGCTTGGACCATGTTATTGGGGGACACTTACCAGAAATGTAACTTATGAAACTTCTTTATTATTTATCAGAGTGGCTGCCCGTTTAGACATCCTGAGAAAAGCCGTTTGGGTGAGGTCATCATCCTGGGGCTGAGGTTAAGTCTGTGCAACTTACTTCCTTCTTAATGGTTTTCTTTTCTTTTCTTTTTCCCTTCCTTCCTCCCGCCCCTCCCTCCCTCCCTCTCTCTCTCCTTTTCCTTTTCTTTCCTTTTCTTTTTTCTCCCTCCTTCATTTCCTCCCTCCCTCCCTTCCTTCCTTTTTTTGTAGTATGGGAGATTGAATCCAGGGCCTTGTGCTAGGCAAGCAGCTACTATTGAGCTGCATCCCCAGCCCCGTTTTTTAGATGATACTGGGGGATTGAACCTAGGCAATTGCTCTACCACTGAGGTGCACCTGCAACCCCTTTTAAATTTTTTTAATTTTTATTTTGAGACAAGATCTTGCAGGGTTACACCGGCTGCCTCTGGTCTTGAGCTTGGGATCTTCCTGCCTCAGTCTCTGGCGTTGCCGGGAGTAGAGTATGTGCCACTGCATGTGGCCTTAGTGATTTCTTACACATAACATGAAGGCGAATGTCCTGAAGCTGGCCTGTGTAAGCATGACTACAAGGTGCGCAGTCCCCATTCCCTCCCTCCTAGCCCCCTCTTGCAGGCCAATTGTGAATTTATTTTTTTTTTCCTTTCCCAGGGTTGGCAAATTGCCCCTTTTCTTCTCACCAGGGCCTGTTACTGTCTCTCGTATCCCAGTCCTCTGGTACTTTTCTCTTTCTTGAAAGTGGAATTTTCTCTTCATCACTGTTTGATGATTCTTTAAGCCTTAAGACTGGCATTTTGCAATTTGGGTAGAGTTGATTTTAGATGGAATATTGCTATGGACTTAGCCAACTTGGTCTGTCGTAATATACTTGTCAGTCTGTGAGCCCTTCCTTCTCCTCCCCCCTGTTTCCCTCCTTACCTCCAACACTTCTCCCTCTTCCTTGTTTTGACTTTTAGTGGTTTTTTCCTACAGCCTGTATATTCTGGAGAGGAAATAAGTAAGTGAATAGAGGTGAGACTGAGAGGAGAATGCGTGAAGAATTAAGTGAATGGTGGCAGAGTCAGAAAGTAGTTTCTCACTTTAAAGCATTGCCATTCAGGTACCATTAATTTAATAATGACTACGTGGTGCTTTGGGCTGGGATTTAGCTCAGTGGGTAGAGTGCTGCACTGCAGTCTCTGAGGTCCCGAGTTCAACTCCCAGCACCACAAAAATGGGAGAAGGGCCTGGCTATCCACTCCCAAGGCAATCCCGAAGCACTCAGCCATTGAAAACCCTATGAGGGTCGCTATGAGTCGGATACCGACTGGACGGCACCTAACAACAACTAACAACAACGTGGTGCTTTGAAGCCAAACAAGCAAAATAAAACACAATAAAAAGGGCTTCTCTAAGAGATGAACTAATCAAATCAGGGTAGAATGATCTTGAATGCCTTCTCTGACTCACTCTGAATTTGTGAATTTATCTCCAAGGATTGTTTTCTTTTTTCCCCAGAACGATGAGATCCTGCTAGCTCTCAACATTTGTGTCATCTCAGAACTCAGATGTTGAAATCCTCGTGTCCCAGGTGATGGTAGGAAGAGGTGCGGCGTCTAGGAGCCCATTAGATCATGAGGGTGGAGGCCTTCCTAGTAGGATTGTGGCCTTGTAAAGAGGTCCAAGGATCCATGTGCAGCCGCAGCAGGAACTCGGGATCCTCCTGCCTCAGCCTCCCAAGTCTCTGGAATTGCAGGGCGCCTGGCTTACAGTTTAACTTGTAGTCTGTACTTAGCCCTTTACTTCTCTGTAAAGCTCCATGTGTCGTATCTTTGTAAGAAATAGATAAAAATTCAGATTATTCAGTTTTAATATGTTCTGCTCGAAAGGGTAAGATAGTTGTCCAATGCCAGGTCCAACTTCAGAGGTAACTTTCTTTCCTTTGAACTTTGTTTAAAAAAAAAAAAGTGGGAAGTTCATAGTCATTGCTGGTTGACATTTTCAGTATGCTCTGGGGAAGGATTATCAAAATTAAGTCTCTGAGCTTTCACGTACCTCTTCTTGTCAGTGCCACTTGGTATGAAAGTGGCTTGGACTTTGCAGAGTTACATTTTTGGCAGAGATGTTGAGAACCTTGATTTCATTCACCGTTGCTGTAGCACCTGGCACATGCTAGGTTGTCTGTCTGGTGTACTGGATGAAGAAGGACAACCTGCTGGTCACTGGAGTTTAAAAAGAAGTCTTCATCAAATGTATTGTTGTTAGGTGCCATTGAGTTGTGTCCGACTCAATGTCATGTCCAATAGCAACTCTCATAGGGTTTTTAATGGCTGATTGTTTCGGGATTGCCTGGGGAGTGGATTGCCACATCTTTCTCCCATTTTTGTGGTGCTGGGAATTGAATTCAGGATCTCAGAGACTGCAGAGTGGCACTCTACCCTAAGAATAGCAGAGAAACACTGACAACAGTGTTTCGCCTGTTGTACTTAGGGGTCCCTGTGAGTCAGATACACACTTGATGGCACCTAATAACAACAATAATCAAATATATTGTTAGGTGTTGTCGAGTCATAGCGACCCTCATAGGGTTTTCAATGGCTGACTGTTTCGGGATTGCCTTGGGAGTGGATTGCCAGGCCCTTCTCCCATTTTTGTGGTGCTGGGAATTGAACTCAGGACCTCAGAGACTGCAGCGCAGTGCTCTACCAACTGAGCTAAATCCCAGCCCATCAAATATATGTTGTTGTTGTTAGGTGCTGTCGTGTCGGTATCCAACTCATAGCGACCCTGTATACAACAGGTGAAACACTGTCAGTGCTTCTCTGCTGTTCATAGGGTTTTCAATGGCAGATTGATTTTTGGGAGGGGGTTGCCAGGTCCTTCTCCCAAGCCTACAGCTTCTGGTGTTCCCAGGCGGTCTCCCATCCAGGTACTAACCAGGCCCGACCCTGCTTAGCTTCCGAGATCTGACGGGATCGGATGCCACAGGGCTACTGCTGCAGGCATCAAATATATAGGTCATTATTAATCTGAAGTTCATCTCTCTTGCTGTGTGTATTATGTGACCCCCCCCCCACACACACACTTATTGCAGCCTATGGACACCTCAATCCCTGCCCAGCTCAGACTCTTAATTTCTGGTGGATTTCCACTTGCCATTTCTGAAATAATAACGGATATATATAGGCTTTGGTCTAATGCCGAGGTGGCTCTTTTTATTGAAACTCATAGAATGTCCTACTTCCTGTCTGTGAAATAGGGTAATAAGATCATACACAAAAAAATACTGTCTTGTTCAGAAGCGACATGATCGCCCTTCAGTTCGGAACATTGAAAAGTGGGCAGATTTATTTGGAAGGGCTTTGTTTTTACTATACGTGTAAAACTCCAGGGAGCACCGACTGGATACGAGGTGCTCCCTTTGGCTGTGCATTAGCAACGTGGCAGTTACTGATCTGTCATTTATTTTGAGAAGAAATTACAAAGTTTGGCCTTGTGCCTGGAGTAGCTCCAGATGGTCAGAAAAGATTTTTGTACTAAAGTCAGAAAGTATATTGCAGTAATAGAATTGGGCTTGTCATGTTTATATTAAAACATTGGCTTTCCACTTTAGCCCTGTGCAAGTTTTTTCTTTTCTCTTTTCTTTTCTCTTTTCCCTTTCCTTCCTGCCTCCCTTCCTCCCTCCTTCCCTCCTTTCTTCCACCCCTGTGCCCCACACAGAGGGAGCAAGGGCAGGAAAATGTTCTAGGATTATGGAATCTAGTATTTGGAATACCTTTGTTCCTGGTTATGGTGATGTAAAGAAATGGTACATGGTTAATCGGTTGCTCTGTCAACCTCAGTACCCCTGATCATGTAGTATTTGCAATGGATCCACAAGACTTATGATATGGAGATTGATTGGGAGGTTCCACCACCTCCCAATAGCGCCACAGGTTAGCAACTTTGCCTTCATCATTGGTTCTTTGGGGAATATGGAAATCCAAGCCATAGCAGCCCCCATTGCTCTGATCTTCAGGGGCTTCTGTTGTGCTCCGTGCTACTGTCATTAGTTACCTGTCTCTTCCCCCACCCCACCTGGTCGCAGGCTCAGCTTTGATGTTCCCAGGGGCAGAGCTGATTTGGAAGTGTAGGGCAGAAGCTTCATTTGTGCTGCATGTGTTTCTCTGATACATGGGTGGTTAGCCCATACATGGGTTGTTAGCCTGCAACAGTTATTGAGAAGTTTTCCTTACTTTATCTCTTCTCGTGTTTCCCCATGATTTTGTGGTCACTAGAGTAACAGTGAAATTTAGGTGTCCTGTCCGGGTGGAAAGTGGGACCCGAGAAGATAAGCAATGAAGGTACTAACCAACAGTTACCGGGTTTTGCTGTTCTGGGCTCTAGAGCTTCCTTCTGGTTGCACACAGGATCTTATGTTCCTTGACATCAGCCTGGAAGGGGGATGGATGATGTGGATCTTTTCTTCCACCTAAGCAAACAGACTCAGGGAGATAATTTCTGCCCATTGTAACAAATAGTAAAGTCCCTTCCGCCGCATGCTCGCACACATTTTTGGAGAAATGTATTACAAGTTTCCTTTTCCTTCAAGGTAGAGGCGACCACAGGCTTCCAGAAATAAGCTCATTTTCCTTGGGGAAAGTCGGGTCTTATCTGAGTTGAGCCTTTTGGTAAAGCTCGGTCACAAGGCTCAGATTAAGACTTGAACCTGCCTGCTGCTGATCCCAGACGCTTTCAGTTACTTTTGTGGTTATTGAGTAACTTGGGAGTTTGAAGAGCAGTGTGTTTTCAAAGAAAATGTTGTGCATGGGGAAGTAACCTTAAGTTCCCTACTTCAGAAAGGCGTTTTTTAATCTCTTTTGATATTTTAATATGTAAATTGAAATAATTAAAAAAATCCCTATGTGTGATTATATTTTTAATTGGTTGCAAAGACGCTTGGTATAGTTAACTCTTCTGAAGCACCTTTAACTGAAAGGTGTAAAGACTTCTGTTGTGGTTGTTCAGTCGCAGGCGTGTGGTATTCTTCATTGTGGGCTTATAGGACTTGTACCCACTCACCCTTTTCCTGCTTTAGGTGGAGTGGTTTCTAAGTGGGCCCATTTCTTTGGGCAGACCTAAGGCTCAGTCAACAGTCTATCATGTCCCCTCAGTCTTTTTCCATGGACTGTCAGAATCCTCCTAGGCTTTCATTGTTCTGCTTTATAATTTTGCCTTTTAAAATCCCCACTGTTCAGATCTTACTTGGGCAGTAGTAATATTTTTTCTTTATAGATCACATGGCATTGTAATTAGCT
>VMDO01009327.1:50885-78153 GCA_007922755.1 Pedetes capensis | reverse complement strand
CTCTTTTTTTTTTTTTTTTTTTTTTTTTTGCGGTACTGGGGGTTGAACCCAGGGCCTCGCACTTGCATGCTCTGCAAGTGCTGGACCACTGAGCTGTGCTGTCAGCCCATTTCTTTTTACTTTTTGAGACAGGGTCACACTAGGTTACGCAGACTCCCTTAGTCTCGAACTTGTGATCCTCCCGCCTCTGCCTCCCAAGCCCCTGGGATTACAGGCATGCGCCACCACGCCGGGCAATGAATTAGACTTTTTAAAATAGCATAAAACATTACATTACTACAAGGTGGGCTTTCAAAACTCTCAGGATAACAAAGAGATTTAATATGGTGTCACAGAGCTTGGCTGACCCCTTTTTGAGAGTAATTCTGGGGCTGATTTGAGGCTCAGAGGAAAAGGATATAGTGATTGATTAGTGATGCCTGTCACAGGCGTGGGAGGAGGGTGAGCAGCATGTGTGCTGTGGTTTAACCATTTCTACCTTTGCTTGGGAACTTCTGATCCCAGCCTTCTTGGTGGAATTGAATGCAAGACCCGTTTCTGAAGACGTTGCCATTCTGGCAGACAGCTGATTTGAGCAGCTGTTTATCTTCCCCGTCATGTTTCTGGTTTCTGGCTGTTTGTCTTTTAACAAGAGGTCAGTGATTGGGGGCTCCTCCACATCTGCAGGGAGTTTCCTGCAGAATCAGATGTGTAAAATAAACCCACAAAATCAAAGCCCCAAGCAGATGCTGGAGATTATGTCCCACTTGAGGTCACCTTCTGTGGAAGGGTATGCGGGTGGGTTGTAGAAGCGAGATGTGGAAGGCCAGACTTGAAGGGCTGGATCACGACAAAGCCCAGACAACAGCAAATATTCTCAAGCTGCAGAGAAGTGGCCCCAGTGGACGGTTTTTCACATTGTAATCCATTGTTGTTGTTGTTGTTGTTGTTAGGTGCCCTCAAATCGTGTCCGACTCATAGCGACCCTCATACGGTTTTCAATGGCTGATTGTTTCGGGATTACCTTGGGAGTGGGTTGCCATGTCCTTCTCCCATTTTTGCGGTGCTGGGAATTGAACTCGGGACCTCAGAGACAGCAGCGCAGCGCTCTACCAACTGAGCTAAATCCCAGCCCCTTGTAATCCATTAGGGGGAAGAAATAAGGCAATGGCTGCCACGTCCTGCTCCACCGACATGTGTGAGGCCAGCACCCCTGCTTCCTACTCCTACAAAGCTTCAAGCTTCCAGAATTATTTAATCAGTTAAGCAATTTAGGGCAATTGTTTTTTAACTTCGAAAGTAAAAATAAATTGTGTGGCGTTGGTGTAGTGATATAAGGAAATAACTCGGTAAATGATAAACACATTAATACCCTTTATTACCAGTTTGTGAGATCCTGTTAAGCCTAATACTTTCTATTTCAAGGTAAAAGAAATTAACACTCAGGATATTGGAAAGTTAAAATTTTTCATTAGCAATATTCATAGCAGGAATTTTTATACTTTTTTAACCTCTAAGGACAAAAGTCAGTGGTAATTTGGATGCAGTTGTTTGTCTTGAAGTTGAAGGTCAGTGGCTGCAACAGTGGGTGTGAGGGGAGGAAGAAAAGGGTCAGCCTGGTCCTGGGCTAGGCAGAGGGAGGCTGTGCCCATGAGTGTGGCCCAGCCAGGTGAAATGCTAAGTCACTTCCCCTAGTTCCACATCTAAAATCCACTAGAAAAGAGGAAGTGGCCATTTTCCAACCCAGGCGAAAACTGTGGGAGGTGGGAGCGGCTATGGCAGCCAGGCCTGGAGCCTCGGGAATAGGTGGCTGCAGTATAGGCCAGGGGGATCCAAAGTGGAGCCAGGTACAGTGGCTCTGGGGGGAGCCAGAAGCCAGGACTCAGGCTCAGCCTAGAACAGCTGGGAGGAAACCAGGCGTTGGAGGGCCGGCCTCATATTGTCTAGGTTTTTCTCCACCCCAGGAGAAAAACCACAACTACTTGCCTTGGGAACTCAACCCTAGCTGCTAAGGAACAATTTGTTAACATAAAAACTTGTCCTAAACTGAAACTGGGTAAACTGGTCTGGCCTGATAAATAGCTAAGAGGTTTCTCAGCTAGGGATGGGATGAGAGAGGCCCTGGCCACTCTGCCTGGCCAGTGTCTTGCCTGGGCAGGCGGTCCTCAGCCAGGCTGGGAGGGTAAGCTCTTCTTGCGCATGGAAGGGAGGGCATCTGGGTACCCTGGATGGGCCTGGTAGACAGTTGTGAGGCGCTAGGGACATTCTTGGAGGCCTGGGGATTGTTGTTGTTGTTAGGTGCCGTCGAGTCGGTATCCAACTCATACCGACCCTCATAGGGTTTTCAATGGCTGTTTCGGGATTGCCGTTGGGAGTGGATTGCCAGGCCCTTCTCCCATTAGGAAATCATTAGGAAATGATTTATGAATGTGATGTGATGCAGGCAAAGTGGCCAGGCAGAAGGTCAGACTGAGCTCTGCTCTGGACTCGCATTCTCTAACAACCGTAGGCAAGTTTCTGCTTTTCCCAGCTCCGCTCCTTCCCTATTTAAACTGGTGGTGCTAATAACGTCCCTCAAGGTTGATGAAGATTAAATAGAAAAACCTATGTAAAACACCCAGTTGTTAGGTGCTGTCCAGTCAATGTCCAGCTCATGGCAACCCTATATACAATAGGCAAATAAATCACTATTGTCAGTTCTTCTCCGCTATTCATAGGGTTTTCCATGACTGATTGTCTTTTGGGAGTGGGTTACCCGGTTCGTCTCCTAAGCCTACAGCACCTGGTGTTCCCAGGTGGTTTCCCATCCAAGGGCTAACCACGCTCAACCCTGCTTAGCTTCAGAGATCTGACGGATTGGATACCACGGTGGTACAGCTGCAGGCTGGACACCCTGTAGTACCTACCTAAGAGTTGTGCTCATTTTTCCCTTCCCTATTCTATCATTAAACTGTCCTCCCCTCAAAAAAAAAAAGAAAAAAAAAATCCTGTCTCCTTATTTCTCTATGAACTGGGTTTGAAGTACATTTTTTAAAGTTTTATTTTATTTTTAACTTACATATTGTATATATTTATGGCCTGCAGCCATAGCAATACCATTTTCACCTGTTGTACCAAGGGTCACTATGAGTTGGATACCAACTTGATGGCACCTAACAACAACAACAACAACATAAGTTTATAGGGCTCAGTGTGATATTTCAGTACATGTGCGTAGTGTGTAATGATCATATCAGGGTGACTGGCATAATATCACTGCCAAAATTTATCATTTCTCGGGGGTGAGAACGCTCAATATCCTGTCTTGTAGCTACTTTGAAATACACCTTATTGTTAACTACAGCCATCCTTCTGGGCAATAGAACACTGTTGTTTGAGGAACCAAAACCTTGAGCTTTAAACCCTGGTGTTTCTCTGATTTGCTTTGTGGCCTTAATAAAATCCTTCAGTCTCTGAGTCCCATGAAAGGTCAGGAGTCCCTAGGTGATGACATAATCACCCTGTTCTGACATTCTTTCTGGGTACCCTGGAAGGACACAGGAGAACGTGAAAGCAGTCTGCTTGCAGTTAGGTGAGAAATTCTCTCTGGACCTGGTGTAAGCTGCCTTTAGGTGTGAAGGAGTCTGACAGTGTCGCAGCCTCTGCACAAGCATGGAACCCAGAGTCAGGCCGTGAGGTAATGCTGAGAATATGTGCGCTGTTAGAAATGAACATGAGCTCTGCTCCGCAGTGAGGTTCTTTCTGTTCTGCTTTCTCCTTTTATGGCGTCTTTAGAGAAAGGCAGGGAAGCTTGGGGACAGTTGACTGAGAAATATAAGCATGCTATTCACCCAGCCAGGGCTTAAATTTGCCACTTACTTTTGGGTTAGTTCTGTTGTTTGAGTTTGGCTAATATGTGACCCAGCCATAGCACCCTAGCATCCTATCCTGCCTGATCTCAGAAACTGAGCACATCGGCCTGGTTAGTCATTGGATGGGAGACCTCCTGGGAACACCAGGTGGGAACACAGGCTGGGGAGGAGGACCTGGCAACCCACTCCTGAAACAATCCACCACTGAAAATCCTATCAATAGCAGAGAAGCATTGACAGAGTGTCGGGCATGGCACAGTGTTGTGGAGTGTTTCATCTATTGTACATAGGGTCACGATGAGGGGGACCCAACTCAACAGCACCTAATAACAATAACCAGGCTTTTTCAGTAACGGACACTTGGGGGGAGGTGAGAAGAGGAGGGAATGGGACAAGGTGGAAAAGACCTTCCAACTCCAACCACCAGAGGGGCACAGGAAAGACTGAAATCTCCAGTTTGGTGTGGCCAGAACTGAGACCCGAGACTGCCCGTTGTCTGGAAACCAGGATCAGAATTCTGGGGCTGCCAGCGAAGAGCCACTTTGTGGATGACCATGGTGGGGAGCCCAGGGAGGAGCAAACTGCCCACCTCATGGCTAGCAAGCAAAGGAGGACAAGGAGTCAGGGTGTCACAGTCCGTGCTCCGTGACCTGAGGACCTCCGAAAGCTCCTCTCAAAGCCCTCACCGCCTGTCATGAGCCACTGTGTCAGAAACATAGCCACACGTGGCAGAGCACGTGGAATAAGAGTACGTTCACAGGCTGCCCAGGCACGCAGGCGTGAGCATTGCAGGTATTCCGCTTTCACTTGATGGTCCTTGGCCGTGGGCAATCGCAGGCTCTTTATTCCGTTCTTAATCACTCATACTAACTCTCAGGTCACACATGACTCTTCACACAATTATACATCGGCGTGACAGGAGAGCAACTAAGGGGTTAAAGAGCCCACAGTGTTCAAAGCAGGCTTCTGAAGGCAGGAGCAGGAAGCTGATAACGGAAGTAAAGAGAGTCAAGGCAGGTGCTTACATTAGGACATTACGGAGTCCGGTCACAAAGCTGCTGGAGACACAGGGTTGGTCTCAAGACGAGGAGCAGGGTCGGTTCAAGGTGAAGTGAGGGGTCAGGTCAAGGCAGGGAGCAGGGCCGGTCTTGACAGATGGACATTTGAGTGGCTGCGTCTAGCAGGGGGCATCAAGCTGAGCTGAAGGAAGCCCCACGGACAGAGGGGGGAGGTCATTGCCTATTGATCCAAGATGCAGGCAGCTGTGGTCTGACCGATGGGTGGCGAATGCCTCGCTGTGTCCCAGCGTGAGGTGTCTGTCCTTCCAGGTGAGGGGGGTGTCACTCCTCTGTGTGGGATGTGCCTGGCTAAATTCTTCTGATATGTTTTTGACACGCCCCTGTGTCCACTTGTTCCCGACTTTGTTTGGCAAGTTCATAGGTGGTAATGTTTTATTCATATAAATTAGCTATCAGTCTGTGTCTCATGGTTGATGCTGGACAGATGGGGGTTCTTTGTGCAAGCAAGATAGTCATTGAGCCTCAGCATTTGTACTGAAAATGGAGAAGACTACTGTGTTATAAATGGCATCCCTCAAGGCAAGGCACAACCTGAAAGCCATTAATTTATACAGTCTGGGGTCACTTAGATCAGGGCACAGCCTGCTCACCACAACCTCCCAGCCGCACCACCCTATGAACGAAGCCTTTCACCTGTGGCCTTTGAGGGACGTTTCAGATCCAAACTATAGGAGCTTCAGTTTTCTAATTTATAAATGGGAAGAACAAACTCTCTGCCTCCTAGGGATGTCGTGAGGGTTAAGTGGTAAACACGCATGCAGCACATCAGTGCTCAGTGAATTTTTATTACTAATGCTGTGGATCTGAAGTGCCGGGTTTGGTTTCAGCACTCGGAAGCCAGCTCTTCATCATTTGGGGTTTGTTGATTTCCCTGCGTTGTGAGTCTCTGTCCGGACTCTGCTTCCCGGTACAGCTTGTGCTGTGCCATGCGGAGGCCACACGTGCGAGGAGGGACCTCTTACACTCCTGTTTTGTAGATGAGGACCCTGAGGCTCAGAGAGGGTAAGTGGCTTGCTGAAGTTTGCTCTGAAGGCCAAGATTCAGTAGAAGTCCTGGCACTTGGACCAGGAGTTTGAGCCAGGTGGTCTACAGTCCCGTCCACCTTGTGCCTACAAGGTTTTGGCTACCACACCCAAACTGGAGGGCAAGCTAGAGGAGCCATGGCCTGCGGCTGTCCCCCTGGGCGGGCTGTCGCCCCCTGGAGCTCCATGGTGGCTGCCCACTGCCCAGGCTGCTGCCATAGGTTGGTGTTTGGAACTTAATGAGCTTCCAGAGACTTCTTGTAGTTTCCCCCCTTTCCCTGGGGGTTCATTTGTTAACTTGTCCCTAGCGCTGCTAAGATGGGTGTGCACCTCGTGCCCTCACCACCCCTTCCCACTGTGCAGGGTCCCTCTCTGTCACGTTTCCTTTCCTTTCTTTCTCTATCCTCCCTCCCTCCTCTCTTCCCTCCCCCATCCATCCTGCCTTCTTTCCTTCCTGTTTTTGTCTCCTTAGTGGTGTCTTTCTTTTAGAATAATACCCTAGTCTTTCTTTTCTCTGAAAGTAAAATGCATTCATTAGAAGGAATTCAGACAAGCCATTGAGTGCCAAGAGGGAAGTAAAGAACTACTCCAAATCCCACCACTGGTAATGAACTTGATAACAGTAAGTAAACATAGTTCCTGATGAGAGAGAGAGAGAGAGAGAGAGAGAGAGAGAGAGAGAGAGAGAGAGAGAGAGCGCTCCAGATGGAGAAGTTGATACATTATTTGATTGAATATATTATTGTTTGTGTTGGTGTCAGGTGCTGTTGAGTCGGGGTCGGATTCATAGAGACCCTCATAGGGTTTTCACTTGCTGATTGTTTCCAGGAGTGGATTACCATGTCCTCAGATATGTATATGTATGAGCTGGGGTTTAGCTCAGTTGGTAGAGCACCTGCTCTGCACTGAGGACCCACGTTCGATCCCTAACACCACAAAAACGGAGAAGGATGTGGCAGTCCACTCCCGAAATGATCAGCCATTGAAACCCTATGAGGGTCGCTATGAGTCAGACCCGACTTGACAGCACCTAACAACAACAACATACATGTGACAGTAGATTTTATTGGATAACATCTACTAAATCCCATTTTCCTTCTGGAGTTTAAAAATAACACAGCTGAGGAGCTTCCAAAATGTGCTTTGGGCGGCAAGAACAGAGAGGCCATTGTGGAAGTGGTTGGCGTTGGTGGTGCACGCAGTGACCAGTAAAGAAAGAAGTGAGGGAGGGCACGTGGCTGGGCTCAGGCCTGTGGTCCCCCTGAGGTGCTTGGAGAACCCTGCCCTGAGGAGGCCTGAGGAGAGGGGCAGCAGGTGCCTCGTTGAGGCACGGAGCCTCCTCCTGGGACCTCCCAGTGGACTGCCCACACAGTTTAATGTCTCCTCCTGCCCTCGCCCCGCCAGAGTCTCCCCTCATTTCCCTGTTTCCTTCCACCCCTGCCCTGCGATAGGGGCTCTGGTGAGAACAGACCCTGCAGGGCTGCGGAGAGGCCCTGGGGGCTCCGTCTCTCCTTCATTCCTCCCTGTTCTCAAGCTGCACTGCCCCAGGTGCTGTGGTGGAGGGGGCGGAGCCTCAGCACGCAGAGCCTGAAGGGGCCTTACTACCTAGCGGTGGCATCAGATGGGCCCCAGGCCAAAACCTCAATGTCCTGTTCCTTGTGGTGTGTTTCTTGTGGGCTCTTTGATGTCAGGCCCTCCCAGGCCCACAGAGGGGCTGGAAGGATTGAGTTTCAGGAGATATTTGATGTCCTGAATTTGTTGCTGGGGCTCCCTGCCTCCCAAGTCTGGCTCTGCATACACAAAATGTCTTGAGAGAAGTGGCCTTTGCCACACCCTAGCAGGTTCTATTCTTCCCCTATACTCGGCCTTCGGTGTCTATTGGGTTCATGGTCTCCTAACGGGATGGAAAACAGATTCTTATCTGGACAAACAAAGCCCACTCCTAAATGACCTGCCTCACCCACTCTGTTAGTTGCCTAACAGATTGTTAGGTGCCATCCAGTCAGGTCTGACTCATAGCAACCCTATGTACAGCAGAACGAAACACTACCTGACACTGTGCCAGGCACATGATCTTCTTAATGTTTAAGCCCATTATTGCAGCCACTGTGTCAATCCATCTAATTGAAGGTCTTCATTTTTTTTTTTTTCCGTTGACCTGCCACTCTCCCAAACATGATGTCCTTTCCCAGGGATTGGTCCCTCCTGACAACATGTCCAAAATACATGAGACGCAGTCTAGCCATCCTTGCTTCCAAGGAACACTCTGGTTGCACTTCTTCTAGGACAGATCTGTTGGTTCTTTTGGCAGTCCGTGGTATATTCAATAATCATCTCCAGCGCCATCATTCAAAAGCATCAATTCTTCTGTTTCCCTTGTTCCGTGTCCAGCTTTCACAACCAAATGGTGCAACTGAAAATACCATGGCACGTAGGGGCTTCAAACAACAAATTGTTTTCTTATATTCCAGAAGGCAAAAGTTGAAAATCAAAGTGTCAGCAGAATTGGTTTCTTCTGGCCGTTCTCAGAGAGATGTTTTCTTGCTTCTTCCAGCCTGTGGGGCCCCTGTACAAGCCTGTGGGGCCCCTCTACAATCCTTGGCTTGAACATCATCACTCCAACCTCGATCTTCACATGGCTTTCCTCTCTGTGTGTCATGGTGACTCAACTCTGCCTCTGCCTTTCTCTTTTAAGGACACCTGTCATTGGATTTAGGGCCACATTAAATCCAAAATGATCTCATGTAGAGATTCTTAATCACACCGGCCATTACTCTAAAGCAGTGGTCCCCAACCTTTTTGGAACCAGAGAATGGGTTTTGTGGAAGACAGTTTGTCCACAGATTGAGGGGTTGCTGATCTGAAGGAGTGGAGCTCAGGGAGTAACAGGTAATGCGAGCAATGGATGTTGTTGTTAGGTGCTGTCGAGTCCAGTCTGACTCACAGTGACCCTGTGTACAGCAGAACAAAACTCTCTGATTCTGTGTCAGGCACATGATCTTATACATTTAAGCCCATTGTTGCAGAAACCGTGTCAATCCATCTAGTGGAGCGTTTTTCTTTTTTCATTGACCTGCAACTTTCCCAAATGTGATGTCCTTCTCCAGGGATTGGTCCCTCCTGATTATATGTCCAAAATACGTAAGACCCAATCTAGCCACCCTTGCTTCCAAGGAGCACCCCAGTTGCACTTCCTCTAGGATAGATCTGTTGGTTCCTTTTGCAGTCCATAGTATATTCAATAATCGTCTCCAGCACCATAATTCAAAAGTATCAATTCTTTTCCTGTATCCCTTGTTCAATGTCCAGCTTTCACAACCATATGATGCAACTGAAAATATCATGGCATGAGCCAGGCACACCTTCGTCTTCAATGTGACTTCTTTACTTTTCAATACTCTAAAGAAATCTTTTTCCACAGCTTTTCCCAAAGCAAAGCATCTTTTGAATTCTTGATTGCTGCTTGCACAGGTGTTGATTGTAGAACAAAGTAAAGCAAAATCACGGACAACCTCAATCTTTTCTCCATTTATGGTGAAGTTACTTATGGCTGCAGGTCTAAGGATTTTTGTTCTGTTAATGTTGCAATCCATACTGAAGGCTGTGTTCTTTGATCTTCATCAGTAAATGTTTTAAATCCTCTTCATTTTCAGCAAGCAGACTTGTGTCATCTGCATAATGCAAGTTGTTAACGAGTCTTCCTCCAATCGTGATGCCACATTCTTCTTCATAAAGTCCAGCTTCTCGCCGGGCTCACTGGTGCATGCCTGCAATCCCAGTGATTCAAGAGGCAGAGGCAGGAGGATTGCAAGTTTGAGACCAGAGGCAATCTGCATAATTTAGCGAGACTCTGTCTTATAGCTCAGTGGTCCAGCACTTGCAAAGCATGCAAGTGCAAGGCCCTGGGTTCAACCCCCAGTACTGGAAAAAAAAAAAAAAAAAAAAGTCCAGCTTCTCAAATTATTTGCTCAGCATAGAAATTGAAGAGATACGGTGAAAGGATACAGCCCTGACACACACCTCTTCTGACTTTAAACCAAGAACAATGGATAGAGTCTATACATCCAGGTCTATATACAGACAGTTCCAGTGTGCAGCCCGGTGGTTTGGGACCCACGCTCTGAAAGCAGCACGATGCACAGGCCCTAGGGTTAGGGCCCGGGCACATTGGAGGAACAGCAGTACCGTAACACTCACCATATTACCAACCTCTTCAGAAACATTTTTGCATGTTTCTGGGTGCTAGCTGGATGCTTGCTCCGCGCTCTCACATCCTCCTTCCTTGGGTCCTCCACGACACCCACTGCTTGGTTGGAAGCCTGTCTTTGGTTGTTTCTTATCAGACTTGCTAGTTTAGGGCAAACAATACCTTGTGTAAAAGTTTCTCTGGACTCAGGTAGGGGAATTATTGCACTCAGAAAAACTACGCAAGTACCGAGCCGGGCGTGGTGGTACACACCTGTAATCCCAGCGGCTTGGGAGGCGGAGGCAGGAGGATCGCAAGTTCGAGACCAGAGGCAGTCTGTGTAATTTAGTGAGACCCTGTCTCAAAAAGTAAAAAAAATGGGCTGGGGGGTGCAGCTCAGTGGTCCAGCACTTACAGAGTGTGCAAGCGCAAGGCCCTGGGTTTAACCCCGAGTACCGCAAAAAAAAAAAAAAAAAAAAAAAAAAAAAAAAAAAAAAAAAAAAAAAAAAAAAAAAAAATACGGAAGTACCAAGCCCATGAGTATTCCCAAAGATCACTTGTGCTCAGCTCAAGGAGGCTGTGAGTTATAAGATCTGCTCCGTGAACACGGCCTCTGTCCACCAGCGTCTGTGGGCCGTGGGAAAGATTCTGAAAATAGCATGGTTATCAACACCTACTTCTCAGGTCCAGTGTAGGAGAGTTCTGGGGGAGGAGATGCCCTTTAGGTGTGATGGTGGGAAGGCAAGCCGAGGCTTTGGAGTATGTGCGTGGTCTTGAGGGAAACGTGGCAAGAAGTTGGCCGGCTACATAGGGTGAAAATGTTCAAGGAGGAGATCGAGAGAAAGTCCAGAAGAAACTCTTTTCAGGTCGCTTTGTTTCTATCCTTTATCCTTTCTTGTGTATATATACACATGTGTTGTTTTTGTTGTTGTTAGGTGCCGTCGAGTCGAGTCCGACTCATAGCGACCCTGTGTACAGCAGATCGAAACACTTGCCGATTCTGTGCCAGGCAAACGATCTTATTTATGTTTAAGCCCATTGTTGCAGACACTGTGTCAATCCATCTGGTGGAGGGTTTTCCTCTTTTGCGTTGACCTGCCACTCTCCCAAACATGATGTCCTTCTCCAGGGATTGTTCTCTCCTGACTACATGTCCGAAATGTGTAAGACGCAGTCTGGCCATTCTTGCTTCCAAGGAGCACTCTGGTTGCACTTCTTCTAGGACAGATTTGTTGGTTCTTTTGGCAGTCCATGGTATATTCAATAGGCGTCTCCAGCACCACAATTCAAAAGCATCAATTCTTTTTCTGTCTCTCTTGTTCAATGTCCAGCTTTCACAGTCATATGATGCCACTGAAAATACCATGGCATGAGTCAGACGCACCTTCGTCTTCAATGTGACATCTTTGCTTTTCAATCATCTCTATTAATTTCCCCTTTCTTACGTATGTGTACACGTGTACATCTCTTAATTTCCCCTTATGTATATATACGCATGCCTGCAGCCATAGTCCTGTGGCATGGGATCCCGTCAGATCTCGGAAGCTAAGCAGGGTCGGGCCTGGTTAGTACCTGGATGGGAGACCGCCTGGGAACACCAGAAGCTGTAGGCTTGGGAGAAGGACCTGGCAACCCCCTCCCAAAAATCAATCTGCCATTGAAAACCCTATGAACAGCAGAGAAGCACTGATAATAGTGTTTCCCCTGTTGAACAGAGGGTCGCTATGAGTCGGATACCGACCCGACGGCACCTAACAACAACAACAACAACATATATACGCATATTTACTTCTCTATTAATTTTCCCTTTCTTATGTATATATACACATAGTTACGTCTCTGTTAATTTCCTCTCTCTTATGTATGTTGTTATTAGGTGCCGTCGAGTCATGTCCGACTCATAGCAACCTTCATAGGGTTTTCAATGGCTGACTATTTTGGGATTGCCTCAGGAATGGATTGCCACATCCTTCTCCCATTTTTGAAGTGCTGGGAATTGAACTCGGGACCTCAGAGATTGTAGAGTAGCGTTCTACCAACTGAGCTAAATCCCAGGCCTTCTTATGTATAGATACACATATTTACATCTCTTAATTTCCATATCTGTCTGCATATATTGAAAATTGTGAGTTCCCACTCATATTTCAAATCTCGATCTAAAAACATACAGTTCATTCTAGTTTTTTGTCTTCCTGTGTTTGTAGGTTTGTAATGATGAAGAGCTGGTTCCCTTCATCTCTTGTAGTGTACTTGTTTATCCCGTCACCCTGAATGTAGCTAGTTTCCTATTGCTGCCACTGCCCGTGCCCTAGGTAGATGCCCTCTTAGTACCCGGTCGCCCACCCACATGAATGCCATCTTCTTCCCAGTAGTGCTCAGGCACCTTGTTCTGGGCCAATGCAAATGGATACCCCCCGGGTTGGCCCCTGAGCACATCCTTTTAAAGGCAAAGCGATTGGCTTTATCAAGGCCTCCATTCTCAACATATATAAATATCTCTGCTCATGCACGCCTTTCTGACACATGGTACTGGCACCTTTAGTGTCTTTATCAGTTCCTTCCTGTGCCTCACACATGCAAACATGGTTTCTTTAATAGACCTGTGCTGTCCAGAATGGTAGCCAATAGTCACATGTAGCTTTTAGAATTTAAATTAAAATGAAAGAAAATTTAAAATGTAGTTCCTCTGTTGTGCTAGCTATATCTTAAGTGCTCAGTAGCCATGTGTGGCCAGTGGAGACCAACTGGACTGTTGTTGTTGTTAGCTGCCATTGAGTCGGCATCTGACTCATAGCAACCCTGTGTACAACAGGAAAAACACTATTGTTAGTGCTTCTTGGCTATTCATAGGCTTTTCAATGGCAGGTTGATTTTTTGGGAGTGGGCTGCCGGGTCCTTCTCCCAAGCCTATAGAACCTGGTGTTCGCAGGTGGTCTCCCATCCAAGTACTAACCAGGCCTCACCCTGCTTACCTTCCAAGATCTGATAGGATCAGAAGCCACAGTGCTACGGGTGCAGGCAATTAGAAAGTAGAGATATAAAACATTTCCCTTTTGTTGCATATAATAAAGCATTTCCATGATTTCAGAAAGCTCAGTTGGCTAACTCTGATAGAGACCGCATAAACCTGTTCTGTTTTTCTCCTAACTTAATGTGGAGCCTTCCCTGTTTGCCCCTCGCCCTCACCTCAGCTTAATGTTTTCTTGTTCAAATGATCAACTGGGCCATCCAAGTACTTGGTAGTCCTTGGTGCCCCCAGCCTGTCTCCACACTCACATCCTGTCTGGTCTCACCCCTAAGTACTCAGCCCTGATTCCCATGGGTCCCTCCCTACTGCCCCAGGCTGTCTTTTATCTGTGGTCTGCAGATGGAACAGAATGTTTCCTACTGAGACTGTCTGGGAAACACTGTTCTTACAGTTGCCGTAATTATAAAATGAGCGTAATCGTTGCTGCCTGTCGGAGTTTTTTAACAGCTTGTTTTTGTTCAAGTCCTATCTGGGAAGCTCCATTCCAGGCCATCTTTTCAGTTCCCCGGCACTCAACCCTTGGCGTAGGGCCTCCTCCTTCAGACCAGTGCTTTCTAAACATTAGTGTGTGCAAGAGCCACCCGGACATGTTAAAATGCAGATTTTGATCCAGTAGGTCTGGGTGGGCCTGAGAGAATGCATCTTGATGAGCCCGGTTGCTGCCGTCATTGCTGTCTGAGGACCCTACCCGGCAGGTCCTGGATCAGGTCTGCGCTCAGACAGGCATCCTAAGTCTTATAGAGGCCACAGAGGCTTTGTAACGGCCGTGGAGACGCAGGGTTGGCCCGTGTGCAACTGGTGCCGGGCGAGAGGTGGGAAGTGGGAGGGAAAGAGGGCACGGTCCGTTTCACCGGGAGCGCAGGTTTCCAGCCCATTAATTTTAACGTAATGCAAATGGGTTTATGGAAGTGCTGACATGCTGTTATTCAACAAGCATGAGCAGCATGATAATTAAATCTCCATCTATATTTTATCCTAGCACCTTTACGGTGTATCCTTGCCCAGCTGGTGTGATAGATTTCCAGCCCTATAATTATATAAACTGCAAAAGATAAAAAAAAAAAAAAAAGAAAAGAAAAGAAAAAAAGGCATACTGTGGTGTGCCCAAAACAAGGTGGGATATGTTAATTAAGCTTCATTATTTTAAGCTAAACTTGGGTTTTTCTTTGAGTTTAACCACATTCACTCCCTAAAAATATCCCAAAGTTAGGCTTTCCAGTGTATGAAATGAGCGAATATTGGTGTCTGTTGAATCTTTCTTTCTGGCCCCTTTGCTTTGAAGCGGGTGCTGTTGGTAGAGAGCTCAGCGCCCTAGAATGCAGGCAGCCATTCCCTGCAGGGCAGAGAAGAGGCACAGGAATGGGTGGAACCCTTTGCTGGGAATCAGGAGCCCTGTGCTCTGAGCCTGGGACTGCAGGTGACTGCGTAGGTGCCCTCCCCTCTGTTTCTCTGGCACATTGGACACCCAGTGCTGTATCATCTAGTGTGAACATATTGTGGCTTGAGGTTTTTCTTTCCTTCATTAGTCCTTAAAATAAAATTCTCCCGGTGTAGCCCATTACAGAACACGGAAGTCAGATTGCTATCATTCCGAATAAATTCAGCTACACAGAATGGCCAACTAGCTTGAGATGTCCCTGGAAGTTCGGAAGCAGGGCACGGAGGGCAGCAGGGGAGATAGGCTGAGGCTGGGGAGGGCGGGAGGTACTATTCACAGAGCTTGTGACAAAGGTGTGCCTCCACCAGATGTGGGGAGCCTCCTCCCTGTGAGCTTATTAATGCAGGCTTAGTATGGGGTTGGGCTGGGATTTAGCTCAGTTGGTAGAGCACTGCGCTGCGGTCTCTGAGGTCTGGAGTTCAATTCCCAGCACTGCAAAAATGGGAAAAGGACCTGGCAATCCACTCCCAAGGCAATCCCGAAACAGTCAGCCATTGAAAACCCTATGAGGGTTTGGGTCGGATACCGACTCGACGGCACCTAACAACAACAGTAGGGGGTTGGCATTTAGCTCACTTGGTAGAGCGCTGCTCCACACTTTCTGAGGATGCGGTTCAATTTCCAGCACTGCAAAAATGAGAGAAGGATGTGGCAGCCCATTCCCGAAACTAATCCCCAAACTATCAGCCATTGAAAACCCTATGAGGCTCAGTGTGCCTCCGACATGACTGTACGGCACCTAACAATGACAAGAAGCTTGATTGTAATTCTTCCTAGAAATACTCCTGGGAGTAGTCATGGTTTTATCCCCTTTAAGCTGATCTGCTGTGTGAGGCCACTTGGGTCCATGTGCTCAAAGATCACATTCAGACGAGTCTGTCCACGCTGCGATGGGAAGAGCGTTGCTTTGAGCCAGGGCTGGGGTACTGATGGCCTGTTTAGAAAGTGCTCCCCAAGACCAGCTGTGGTCCTGGGGTCAAGTGAGTGGTTGGAGAAACTACTGCCAGAGTAGTAGAAGCCCATCTGCCCTGTGTCAGAAAACAGCCTTGCGTCACAGTTCAGCACTGCGTGGTAAAGTGACCGCGTGATGTGAGTGCTACGTGATTCCGGGGAGCCTGTGGTCCAGCCTGTCTTTCGTAGAGGAGAGGAACAAAGTCAGCTCGTGCAGGGCAGCACCGAGCTCATCCCTGTGTTGAGCTGGGCTGCCTTCATTTCCCACCATAGCACACTATGTCCACGTCAATGGTGGTGGTGGCCGTGGTAGTAGTGGTGGGAGGAGCGGAGGAGGAGGAGGAGGAGGTAGAGGAAAAGAGAGGAAAAATAAAAAAGAAAATCCCTTCTTTAGGGAAAATATGAAGAAATAAAAGACATGTACTATGTTGTTGTTGTTGTTAGGTGCCGTCGAGTTGGTGTCTGACACAGAGCAACCCTATGTACAAGAGACAAAATACTATTGTCAGTGCTTCTCTGCTATTCATAGGGCTTTCCATGGCTGATTGTTTTGGGGGAGTGGGTTGTCAGGTCCTTCTCTGAAGCCTACAGCACCTGATGTTCCCAGGTGGTCTCCCATCCAGGTACTAACCATGCCCAACCCTGCTTAGCTTCTGAGATCTGAGGGGGTCGGATGCCAGTGGTACGGCAGCAGGCTCAGACACGTACCGTAGGTCCCCTTACACTATAATTGCTTCTGTTGGTTGATTCTGCCCTCTCCATATGCAGTCCCCCCATTTATGGGTTTCACAAGACTTCAGCCTTGCTGCTTCTCCCAGCCGTCTACTCCTAGGTCACTTGTTGGATACACAGTAAGCAAACCTTTGTTCCCTCGGCATACCATTGAAATGCTTGTCAAATGCACCGTTTGCCGAGCTGCACACTGTGGTCACAGCTCCTTCCTGTGTCTCACAGAGCGTCTCCTGGGACGTGGAAATGATGTTCACCTGGCCCGCTGCAGAGCTGCGGATATCTTGCTTCATGGCCAGGCTGGACTGGAGACGTCATGGAAATCAGTCTGCCTTCTCTAACAGCTGGCGGATGCCTTTGCTTTTATCTCCCCGCTCCCTTCCAGGGACCACGGAGATTCAGGTTGATCACAAAGTAACGCCGACTTGTTTATTCTGGTACGCATTTAGGGAAACCCATTTCTTTCCGTAAGTTGCCTTTTCCACGTACAGTTTGCCAGCAGCGGTTCTTTTTAACACTTCTCCACACCTGTGTGCAGCCACCCAATAAAAGCGTCTTTGAAGAATCACATCTCCGTACCTCTCCATTTGAACCTCTTCTGCTTCCAGAGCGGGTATGGTCATTAAACAAGAGGTTGCAACGTGTGTTTGGTTGGCTCAATTGGTAGAGCTCTGCTCTGCAGTGTCTGAGGGCATGGGTTCGATTCCCAGCACTGCAAAAATGGGAGAAGGATGGGGCAATCCATTCCCAAGGCAATCCCAAAATAATCAATAAGCTATTGAAATATTGAAATTTCAATAAGCTATTGAAAACCCAATGAGGTCGTTATGAGTCGGACACGACTCAACAGGACCTAACAACATTTCTGATCTATACTTTGGTCCATTGGTATATTTGTCTGTCCTTTTACCACTTTGCCATCACGTCTGAATTCATGAGAACTTATAAGAATTATTTGTAGCCCACATGCCGGTGCACAGCTGTAATCCCAGCACTTTGGCAGGTTTGTGATGTGAACGCGGGTTGGTACTTTCCTGTCCCCTTTCTTTTTGTTTGGTATCCTTTCACAGGAGGAACATGTTGAATGTCCATTTGGAAAGACTGAAGCTCCCAGGCTTTTGCATGTTAAATGACACCTGGATTCAAGCGCTGCCTCTGATCCCATTACATGCAGTTCTCGGGCAGCTTGAGGTGTGATGGGCGGTCCGCAAGGCAAAGTTCTGGCTGAAGACACCGACTTGAGTTTGTCCCAAGCCTTGCTGGTTGCCAGCCATTCTCTCTGAGAAAGAGACCTGTTTCTTTCCCTTAGCAACAAGTTCATATGGGGAAAAAATGACAGAACATTTTCCCACACTGCTGGCTCCGAAGCAAGTAGCAGTCATTACTGTGTATGGCAGGTCCCTGACACATGGGGTTGAAGAGCATGGGTCTTTAAAAGCCAAGTAAATTGGGATGTAGTGGAACTTTATGAAGCTTCCTAGGTTCCCTGGGACTTAGGAAGGATTTGTTGGGATAGCTGAGTTCGTTGCAAAAAGTACACATGGAGGTCCTATGTAGTCAGAGATATAAATATTAAACACATGGGTTCTGCCCTCAAGAGCTGAGAGATACCAGGAGCAGAGGAACAAATAACTATAACACAATGTTCTGTGTGCTGGGACTGAACCTTTCCATAGTGCTGTTATGAGCCCTGAAGAAAAACGAGTGTTGGAAGAAGGTAAAGGAAAGCTTAGCATGTAAGCTGGGTCTTAATAGAATTCTCCGTAAGGACACATCAGTGGCAGGATGTTTTCATCCAGGGACATCGCTCCTAGAAGAGTACTGGGGGATGACATAGCATCTCAGGGTGGTTTGGGCCAACTTGGTTTTGATAATCAATAAGTCATGTTAATAAAAATCAAGCACCTAATTTTAATTACCCAATACTTAATCTGATCACAAACAATTTATGTTGTTTGGTGCCATCCAGTCGGTGTCCAACTCATAGCGACCCTATGTACAACAGGTGAAACTCTGTTATCAGTGGTTCTCTGCTGCTCATAGGGTTTTCAGTGGTTGATTGTGTTTTGGGGAGTGGATTGCCAGGTCTTTCTCTGAAGCCTGCAGCACCTGGTGTTCCCAGGCAGTCTCCCATCCAAGTACTAATCAGGCCCCATACTGCTTAGCTTCCAAGATCTGATGGGATCGGATGCCACAGTGCTAAAGCTGCAGGCTAAACAATTCATAAGGTGATGCAATTTTCATTTTGCTTACTAGAGCAAGGCAGGGCAGATGAGAAAGAACATCTAAACTGTGGTTCTCTGTACATTAAATTGAAGGTGTTTATAGTCTGGGGTCTTAAATCTGAGGCCTCCAACCTAGAGAGAGTCAACGATGGGCTTCCAGGGGACCCAGAGCACCTTTGTATTGCGCACAAAACGTTTTCCCTAGTAATATAGTCACACACACAGCTTCTTCAGAGTCATGCTTTTATACAGTTCTCAAAAGGGTCTGTCAGTTCTCAGAGTAATCAGAACCACTGATTTATGGGTCCTTCACAGAAATGTCATGTGTCCACCACTTCTTCAGGGCCTGGCTGTTTGAATCTCAGCTGCTCTGCGTGGGTGGGTATTGACTTAAGAACCACACCTGGATTCAGGTGCAGCCTCTGCCATCAGCTGCTTGTGTGACCTCTGAGCTTTCGTCCTCTGCCTCCTAAATGTGCAAAGTAATGTGGGAAGAGATGGTGAGGGTGTAACACGTGTGAGTAGGGAGAGCAGGTGAGATCACCAGTGACTGAGGCGGGAGGAGGCTGAGGAGGGAACCCTGAGGAGCCTAAGTACCCAAAGACTGTCCCTGACAGGGCCTGATGGAAGAGACTGAGGAAGAGAAGCCAGGGGACTCTGAGCGATGCCAGAGAGAGAAACGTCCAGAAGCCACGGGAGTGGAGAAGGTCCAGCAGGGGCCCTCAGAGTGGCTTTAGACGGATCTAGTTACAACAGGGGCTAGGGTGTGGCTCAGTGGGTAGAGCACTGCTCTGCAGTTTCTGAGGACCCGGCTTTGATCCCCAGCACCGAAAAATAGGAGAAGGATGTGGTAGCCCGCTCCTACAAACAATCCCCAAACAGCCACCAAAAATCCTATGAGGGTTGCTGTGAGTCAGAGGTGACTCGATAGCACCTAACAGTAACAACAGCAGTTAGGTTAGGCTATAGAATCACCTTTGGCTTCTCATTTTGATCCCAGGCCACACTCCTTGAAACTGTGGCTCGAGAAGGACTTGATGAACTAAAGACTCCTCCTTTATCCATTCAGCATAAATGTCCTGGGGCCCCACAGTGTACCAAGCAAAGCCATCGATGTCATAGAGCTTGGTTCATGAGGCCTCCCCTTCAGCTACTCTGGATTCTAAACATCATTTCTATCCCTGCAGTTGCTAACAGCCGACCAGACAACCTCTAGGCCTGTTGTCTAACCTCGAGCAGGCCGCGTGACCTGTCCAGGCTTAAGGGTTGTCTTTAGACTACCTTCAAGTGTCCCCAGTGTAAAATGGTGCCTAAGCTCAGCTTCAGTGAATGGATAAACGTGTGCGATTCTCCTCCTCCCCAGGGAGTCCTGCTGTTTCCACATGGAAACATCACAAGTGTTCTCAAAAGCAAAAATAGCATCTGTTGCACGCCAGCCACGAGCCAGGCCCTGAGTTAGACTCTTTCATATCCCTGGCCTGTGTGGGGTCAGCGTCCTCCTTCTGGAGATTTCAGTGCACTGTGGATCAAGGCGTGCTTCAAATAAAAGGTGTCCTGGTGACAACTGTATGCTATAAAAGACGGATACCGCACGCTCACTGCGGAAGGTGAGTGCTCATCCTGGCCTTCGTACACCCAACTCACAGAGGAGCTCTTGTCTATTTAAAACTGGTTCCCAAACCGGATGACTTTCAGAGCACGGCGTGCTTTCCTCTGGCTGGGTTGAAACTTGCCTTTCTCAAGTGAGTGCGCATGTGTGCGCATGCGCAACACGTGTGCTCCGAAGGGAGGCTCCGAAGAAACGCCCCTCAGGTTACTGCCTGTCTCTGTACTCCCAGAGGGCTGGGGTTTAGCTCAGGGTCCTCACTTTCTGAGGACCTGGGTTTGATCCCCAGCACCGCAAAACTGGGAGAAGGAGATGGCAGCCCACTCCCGTAACAATCCCGAAACAATCAGCCATTGAAAACCCCATGAGGTCGCTATGAGTCTGATCCAACTCAACAGCACCTGGCAACAATAACAACATACAATGGCTTGTTTATGGGGTTTATAGCCCCAGTGTTTCTGGATTGTGTACTGTTCACTGGTGCCTGGAGGAAGGGTAGGAAGGAAGGAGGGCTGTCCTGGGCTGCTTGGTGGTTGGGAGTGGGAGGCTGCTGACTCAGTCCCAGCTCAACTGGGCACACACTCCAGAGCACTCAGGCTGGGCCTCAGAGAACCAAGTGTTTTCTTCATGTGTCAAAAATGGAGTCTCAAGGCTTCTAATTTAGGTTCTTTAGTTAATTTGGGGGGTTTACCACAGTTGATAGTGTGCTGCTCTGTGCTCTCTGAGGCCCTGAGTTCAATCCCTAGCACTGCAAAAATGGGAGAAGGACCTGGCAGCCCACTCCTGAAACAATCTCAAAACAATCAGCCATTGAAAACCCTATGAGTAGCAGACATGGCACAGCGTTGGGGAATGTTTTGTCCTGTCATACATTGGGTCACTATGAGTCAGACCTGACTTGATGGCAACTAACAACAACAACAAACAATTGGTTTCTTTACCAATGGGGCTGAGGACTACTCTGCAGATAGTGGTTTCTGGGGCTCCCAGGCTTTCTGTGAGCACCCAGCGTGAGGTGGCCCTGCTGCCACTTCTTGTCTAGTAGCCCAGTTCCAGCTCTCTCACAAGTATTTCATTCCGACGTAATACTTTCGTTTTTATTTTCTTATTTACTTATGATGTGTCTCCCTGACCACAATTGGATGGAAGCTTTCTGGTTGCCAAGACCTGTGGGTCTGGTTCTCTGCTGTGACCCCAGAGCCTAGAAAAAACTACTTGGTACATAGGAAGTGCACAGTGGACATTTGTTGGATGAATGAACAGAAAGACAGGGAGAAGGGAGAGAGCGGGAGAGGGAGGAGCAAGAGCTTGAGCGGGGCAGTAACTCTGCTCTTACTCAGCAAGCTGGGGCTGGGCAGACCATGGTCCCCGAAGCCCAGGGTGGTCTCCTCCTATCTGCAGTGGTTCTGCCACTCCCTGGGACCCCACAGTCTTATCTCAGGTCAGATGAGATAGTCAACAGTTAGACTAGCACTGAGGAGCCTGGAAATGTCCTTTCTTGACCTCAACCTTATCCATATGCTCAGGTCCTTCCCGGGGCGGGGGGGGGGGGGGGTTTCCTTCCCTGTGCATCGGCAGCATTTTATGCCTTGAAGATGTCAAGGGACAGTGAATGGAGTGGCAAGGGACAGCAGAGAGTTTCCACACACCTCAAAAGTGCAAACCCAATGAGGTTTTAGGATAGTACCATGGACGGCCAAAAGAAGCAACAGATCCGTCCTAGAAGAAGTGCAACCGCAGTGCTCCTTGGAAGCAAGGATGGCTAGATTGCATCTTATATATTTTGGACATGTTGTCAGAAGGGACCAATCCCTGGAGAAGGACATAATGTTTGGGAGAGAGATGGGTCAACGGAAGAAAGGAAGACCCTCAACTAGATGGATTGACACAGTGGCTGCAACAAGGGGCTTAAACATAAAAAAGATCACGTGCCTGGCACAGTGTCGGGGAGTGTGTCTTTCTGTTGTACATAGAGTTGCTGTGAGTCAGACCTGACTTGACAGCACCTGACAACAACAGCATGTCCACATCACCATTGCCAGTGCCTCGTAGGTACATGGGCTATGGTAGACACTCTGAGCATAGCCTGCACATTTGGCCCAAGAACCATCACTTCCTGGCATGCAGTGAAGGCTCGTTATCAACTAGCAGGTGGAGAGAAGGCGAAGGAATGCCCCTCTTCTTCCCGCTGGCTCCCACGCTCGCTGGTTCTCTGCTCCGTCTCTGGGTTTGGTGGCCCCTGCGTGGGCAGGCCATCTGTGCCACATGGACTGCATTTGCCTTGAGGATGGGGATGCTGCCCCCGTCTCTGGCGTCTCCTCACGTCACTGGGATGTCAGAGGGATGGCCTGCCCAGGAGCCAGAGTTTGAGTTTCCTTGGCCGCCGCTCCTGGCCCGCGTGGGAGCCACCGACAGGCACGCTCTGCAGTGTGGATTTCAGCACATCACCCAGCCGGACTCCCCGCGGGCCAGCTCCTCAGGAGGGTGTGGGCAGCTGTAGCCAAGGGCAACGGGCGTGGCTGCCAGGTTTTGAGAAAATATTTGAGGCACTGGGGAGCAGAGCAGAGCCCCACACCCTGGCTCCCCCGCCCCTCCTCTCTCTCCGGCCTGCAGTTTTAACAAGGGCGGGGACTGGATTAAGTGTCTTGGCAGAAGCCAGCAACCAGAGTCCTTTCTGGCAGAGGAAGGGGTACGCACATCAAGATCACATTCCAGATGCGGGGACGGAGATTTGGGAAGGATAAAGGAAAGAGAGTGAGAAAATTAGATGTGGCGAGAAATGGATTTTCCCTTTCTGCCATCTGAAAATAACCGAGCGATGCCGTTTTGTAAAATCATCTGTTTCGAGGTTTTTCCTGTTCCCCAGCACGCCACCAGCTGCCGTACTGATTGGAAGAGGGCGGAAAAGCACCCATGTGGGCCCCGTGCTGCTACCAAATCCCTCCGACTTGAGCGAGGTTCTAAGAGGCGGCTTTGCTGTCGGCTGGGACTGTGGGACTCAGCTGTGGAAATGAGAACTAGAGTCCGGGCCTCCTTGGGCAGGGGCAGCCAGGTCCCCTCCCTCGCCTCCAGACAAGTGCCCATCACGCCGCCCTCCCAGCCTCCTCCTCTCTGGGCTTTGAGAGGCTTAGTCACATTTGGCTGGAGACCCTCCGAGGTGTCTGTCTTGCCTCATGATGTGGTGTTAGAGCCTCCGTCCCTCCCTCCAAGCTGTTCCTTTAGTTCTGGGAGTGAATGGGCAGTTCCCACATGAGGGCTGTCCTTAACTGTTCCTCACTGGACTTGAACTATGCAGTGGCACTTTTATTTGAGGATTTGGAAAGAAAAACAAGAATAAATTTAACCAGCCTATTTTTTAAATGATCAAGATATATAAACCAACAGCCATTTGTTCTGGGTTATGACTCTTCGTGAAATTTTTAAAACTTTTTAGTAATTTTTAGTGTACAACTTAATGGGTCTCATTATGACATTTCCATGCATGCCTTTCATTGTACATTGCTCACGTAGCTTCCCCATCCCCTCTTCACGACCCTCCTCCTCCACCCTCACCCTCCCCACCTGTGGTCCCCTTTCTAATTGTGTGTGTTTTTGTGAGAATACTTATCTATATATGTGGAGTGGTACTTTTTAATCCAACAGAAATCCCATTAGGTGGGCCTTCGTTTAGACTCATTAAATGGGTCTGCCATGTCCTTGTTGTTGTTAGGGGCCATTGAGTCAAGTCCTGCTCATAGTAACCCTGTGTACAACAGGACGAAGTGCTACCTGACACTGGGCTGTGCACACGATTTTTTTTATGGTAGAGCCCATTGTTGCAGACACCGTGCTGCTTCTCATTTTGAGTCATGGTGCCCCAGCAAAGGAAATCTCAGGGCCTCACTCCATTCTCGTCATTAAGCTTGACTCTACTTTGAGGAGGCAGCAGGCCTTCCAGCCTAGGGGGCTCATTTTCTAGCACTTTCAAATATATGACAGTGCTTCTCTGCTATTCATAGGGTTTTCGGTAGGTAATTGTTTTGGAAGTGGGCTGCCAGGTCCTTCTTCGTGGTCTTAGTCTGGAAGCTCAGCTGAAACCTGTCCACCATGGGTGACCCTCCCTGTATCTGAGATATCAGTGGCATAGCTTTCAGCATCACAGCAATACCCAAGCCTCCACAGCATGACAAGTTGACAGATACAGGAGGGCCCCATCCTTTGAGGGTGACAATTAGGAATAAGTATGAGGCATTCAAGAGTTTCAACTCTGGAGCCAGTTTATAAAGTCATATCTGGCTAAGTCACTTATTATCAGTATGGCCTTGGGCAAAGACTGAACCTCACTGTGCCATGGTTTTTCTGTCTGTAAAATGGATACAAAAATACTATTTTCCACTGGTTGTGTAGGAATAAATGAAATAATACTCAGAGTGCTTAAATGTTGCCTACTAGAGTTTGATTAATATTATAGTCATGTACCACATAACGTTTCAGTCAATGATGGACCACATATGCCATGGGCCGTGGTCCCATAAGATTATGGTGAAGCTGAACAATCTCTGTCACCTCGTGAGGCTGTAATAGAGTGCCGCTCTGCACTCCCTGAGGGCCTGGGTTCCATCCTTAGCACCACAAAAATGGAAGGAGGACATGGCAACCCACTCTTGAAACAATTCTGAAACCATCAGCCACATAAACCTTATGAATAGCAGAGACGCATTGACACAGTGCAGGGCATGGCACAGTGTTGGGGAGTGTTTTGTGTTCTGTACATAGGGTCGCTATGAGTTGGACCTGACTGGATGGCACCTAACAACAAAAACAGGCGAGGTTGTAGCCTTTGTAATGTTATACCTTAACACTTTACTCACATTTATGGTTGTTGTGGGAATACACGAGGTAAGAGAGCCCAGGGGCAAGTAAGGAGGATTTATTGTACAGGTACTGCTCGGCAGAATCATCACCCAAATCTGAGCTCTAAACAAAGGGGAACTTGACCTTTTATAGAGCCATTTAGGAAGATGAGCTCACAGCAATAAAATGCCCGAAAAAAGAAAAAGTAAGTTTACAGAGGCAGAAAAGCAGTTAGCAGTGGTGTTGCCAGAAGGACAGGGAGGGCATACATTCCTTCAGGCAGTTTATCAACCAGGCAGCCTTGTAAGTAACTCAAAGGGGAACCCCCTAACTTGTAAAAACAGAGAACAAAGGGCTAGATCTTTATATGAGGGGAGCAGTTTACCAAATTGAAACAGTTTTGTAACTTAAGTAAGAAAACAGGAACTTACAAGATCACCTGCAAGAACTGAAGATTTAGACAAACATAAATGGTAACAAGTTAAGCAATCAGTAGCTAAAAATCAAGGAACAAAAGTCTATTAAGAGGCAAAGATGGGCGGGGGAGGGCTTTCCTTTGGGGACCCACTTCATGGTGATGCCAGTACAGACACACCTACTGTGATGCCAGTGATATAAAATACAGCGTGTACAATTATGTACAGTCCATAAAGTTTGATAATGGTAATTACATTTTGCTGTAAAAGGGTGTGCTGATTTTCACCAGCGGCACCCTCGTACGTGTCATATTTACCACATCCCTCAACTGCATCATTTTCTCTGTGCTTGATTTAATTCATGTTGCTCTGTTCATCCCCGCACATAAGCATACAAAATCCATTGCTAATGTAGCCAGTAAGAGACCACTTCCTGTAATTGACTTTGTAATAGAAGGAGAAGTGATTAAGGAGTTGTTGTTGTTAGGTGCTGTCTAGTCGAGTCCGACTCATAGCAACCCTATGTACAGCAGATTGAAACACTTGCCGATTCTGTGCCAGGCAAACAATCTTATTTATGTTTAAGCCCATTGTTGCAGACACTGTGTCAATCCACCTGGTGGAGGGTTTTCCTCTTTTGCGTTGACCTGCCACTCTTCCAAACATGATGTCCTTCTCCAGGGATTGTTCTTTCCTGACTACATGTCCGAAATATGTAAGATGCAGTTTGCCCATTTTTGCTTCCAAGGAGCACTCTGGTTGTGCTTTTTCTAGGACAGATCTGTTGGTTCTTTTGGCAGTCCATGGATTAAGGAGTAGGAAGGTGGAAATCAGTGAGGGTTATGGCTCACCAGCCAGGCTTGTCCCATTCTCCCAGAGCTACAAACATGAAGAACAAGAAGAAATTGGCGCTGGGTGCGGTGGCGCATGCCTGTATTCCCAGCGGCTCGGGAGGTGGAGGCAGGAGGATCGCAAGTTCGAGACCAGAGGCAGCCTGGGTAACTTAGCGAGACCCTGTCTCAAAAAGTAAAAAAAAAAGGGGGGGGCTGGGGGTGCAGCTCAGTGGTCCAGCACTTGCAGAGCATGCAGGCGCGAGGCTCTGGGTTCAACCCCCAGTACGACACACACACACACACACACACACACACACACACACACACACACCAAAAAAAAAAAAAGGAGAAATAAATGATGGAAGCTGTAAGGACCTGCTTCACTGAAGACAGTGAGACTAACAGAACTTCACGAAGGGCTTTCATCAGACGTGGAGAAACATCTAAGCACCTGGATTGAAGAGCAGACTTATGGAAGCGTATCCCTCTTGGCAGACACCACGGCAATCACCACTGAGGCAAAAGGTTTGTTTGCGAGGTTGAAAGAATAGGCTCCAGCCTGCCGTGTTGAATTGGCTGCTAGCTCTAAGGATGTAAACAATTCAAGAATCAGTATCACATCCTGCGGAAGTGAGTTGAGGCCTGCCAGTGCTGATGTGAGTGCCGCGGAAGAGTACTTAGAACATGGGTGAGCTGATGTGGAAGGCAGTTACCTGCCAGAGCAGATCTGCAATCTGGACGAAAGCTCCCTGTTGGGGAAATGGGCACCTGGAAAGATGTTCAGACAGGAGGAGGCCAAGTCAGTGCTAGGGAAGAGGGGGCCTGAAAAGGGAAGGAGGAATGAACGTACTGTGTGAGTAGAATAGAATAGAATAGAATAGAGTAGAATGTTGTTGTTGTTGTTGTTGTTGTTAGGTGCCATCGAGTCGGTATCCGACTCATAGCGACCCTCTGTACAACAGGGGAAACACTATTGTCAGTGCTTCTCTGCTGTTCATAGGGTTTTCAATGGCAGATTGATTTTTGGGAGGGGGTTGCCAGGTCCTTCTCCCAGCCTACAGCTTCTGGTGTTCCCAGGCGGTCTCCCATCCA
>VMDO01009327.1:0-41212 GCA_007922755.1 Pedetes capensis | reverse complement strand
CCTCGGGGTAATCAGAATGTACATTAAGCTTTGAGAACCAGTACTTTAGCACCTCACTTCTGTGACTCTACATTATCTACCCTCGGGGCCAGTGAGCTCTCACGTGCTGACTTGGCCCTGCCTATGACTTTATGTGCGGGCATGGCAAACAGAATTTATCTCATGTGCTATTGGAGCTCTTGTGTGAAAGATTAGGAAGCCATGCCTGTGCCAGGGTGAAAAGCACCATGGTTGCTTTTATTGTAATGTGTGCTGGAAGTGCCAGAATAAGACATTCTCGTACCTTTGCGTCTGCCGTCTCTGATCTGGAGCCCGTCCTGAATTTACCCAGGACGTGATGAACACATGCTCAGGTCTCAAGGTCTGGCTGTGAGTTCTTCTCTGATTTCCATGCTCTGATTTTCCAGGACTTGGGCTCCTCTCTGTGCCCCGGTTTAGCAGTCCTGCCCCTTGTTACTGGTCTTGCTATGGTTGACCTTTCCATACCAGCCACTGACCTCACCCATACTGACCACTACCCTTCTGGGTCTTGATGAGTGGCCTCCCCTGTCATGTTGGACCAGACTCCCAGCCCTTGCTCTGACTTCTGACCTTTGTCTAGCCACCCTTAAAGCGCACTCTGGTAGCCAGGTAAGATCATTTGCCTCTTTCCTTCTGGTCCGCCCTGAGAAAAATGCACTTGGCCCATTTGCGCCCATTTGCACACTCTTCACTCCAATCAGGTCAGCTGATGTGTACACCCTGGTCCTGGCTGCCTCCTCTCCTTGCCTCAGTTATCCAAGAAAGGTCTCCAGGCGGTGGGAGTAATAGAATCAAAGGCACCAAGGTCATAAAATGAAAAGGATGATTTGGCTCCATAAGTTTCCTGGTCTCAAGGGTTAAGAACATTGGACTGACACACTGGCAGAGAACTGGTAAGACCAAATTGTTGTTATTGTTGGTAGGTGCTGCCAAGTCAGATTCGACTCATAGCAATCCTGTGTACAACAGATGAAACACTCCCTGGCACTGCATCATGCCCAGCACTATTGTCAGTGCTTCTCTGCCATTCATAGGGTTTTCAATGGCTGATTGTTTCAGTAGTGGATTGCCAGGTCCTTCTCCCAAGCCTACAGTACCTGGTGTTCCCAGGCAGTCTCCCATACAAAGACTAACCGGCTGACCCTGCTTAGCTTCCGAGATCTGATAGGATCAGATGCCAGGGTGCCCTGGCTGCAGACCAGATTGTAGAGGGTCTTAATTCCACCTTTCTGGAGCTTAGGATTTGTGCTGCAGCCCTGACTTGGGGAAGGGGTGATCCTTTAAGGAGATGCGGGAGGGCTAGGCTAGGTGTGCACACATGGAGACCACCAGGGGGGACACAAGCAGAGGCTGATGGTCAGCCAGGCCTCAAGGGACACCAGCTTGGGCGGGGGAGGAAATTGAAGTGTAAAAAAAAATGCTGAAGACGTTCCCAAGAGGGAACTGACTGGGCAGGACAGCTCATAGCATGCAGCGGGTAAGGGACAGAGGGGAGTCAAAAACATTGGTTTAACAACAGCCCTGACCCAAAAAGGTAGGGAAGAGTGGGGAAGAAATTGAGGTTAGTGAGTGACCAGGGTTGGGAGGGAAGCAGGATCTTCCATGGGAGATGTTGGGCAAGCATACAGAGATCAGGACAATGGGTGGGACAAGGGGTAGTGAGTGACTGGCTGAACAGGAATGTGGGGTTTCCCCATCCCAGGACCTGTGGGGAGGGGGGAGGGGAGGAAGATACTGTGGTCTCTGAGGCATGACCCTCAGGGAGTGTCTGCATCGGGCAGAGAAGAAGGATCAGGGCAGAAACAGCCCAAGGGCCGGGGAGCCCAGAGGCCACAGCAGGGGCAGGGATGTGTCAGGATAAGAGAGCACCCAGGCAGAGGGCGTGGCCTCCCGTGCCCATGCCACAGAGGACACGGAGAAAGAGAATAGGCCTCTTGAGGCGTGCTGTGGGTAAGCGGCCAATGCTCCAGAGCAGTGGCATGGGGACAGCTATCAGGCAGCTAAACGAACAGTGTATCTCCAGGGGGCCTCTTTTGCTCACAAGTTCGTAGGTGATCCTGTGCGTAGGAACTTTGCAACAGAGAGAAATCATCCTTTAGAATCCTGTCCCGCTCTACTTGTGATCATACTGTTGCCCCATTCAGCACCCTGTAACACGCCCACAAACCCAGGCATGCGCACGCACAAACACGCCCTCATCTCTTTCCATCACTGACTCTTCTGAGGGTCAGCATAACAGTAGCAGAACATAAACCATTCTTCCTTTTGCCGCCTACTCAGGGGCTTGATGTCTTCAAGATTAGCATTTAGATGCCAGCAAGAAATCTTCTGCCTTGCACAGTTGTTCAGGTTGGTGTCCCACACAGGATGCTTCATTTAAGGGGGCAGAATTTACATTGTAGGTGTCCTTGTTATTTTGATTTTTTTCTTGTTTCTATTATAACTTGGTTGACTCTCAAGATGAATGATTTGCATATTTACTAGGACAGTTTTCTGGTAGATGGCAGTAAAGTGGTTTTTTCTAATGCTATCAATGTATGAGACTGGGTTTAGCTCAGTTGGTAGGGTGCATGCTTTGCGCACTGAGGCCCTAAGTTTGATCCCCAGCACCATAAAAATGGGAGAAGGCTCTGGCAGCCCACTCCCAAAACAACCAGCCATCAAAAACCGTATGAATAGCAGAGAAGCACTGACATGGTGCCAGGCATGGCACAGTGTTGGGGAGTGTTTCATTCTTTTATACATTGGGTCACTATGAATTGGACCCAACTTGACAGCATCTAATGATGACAACAACAACATCAATGTGTGATGATAATTTTCTATCAGGAAGAAGGAAAGTGTCTTGAGGAAGGAAGTGATGGCTTTTCTCCTTGTAAAGACACCACGCAGGTGACCTAGAGAGCTCTCAGATGAACAAAGTGCCAGGATTTTGGCAAGCAGATTGCAAGCCAGCTTCTCCCAGGTATGGGCAATTAGAATGGGCTCTGGTTGGTCCATTCCAATTCAAGAAACATTCATGGAACACTGACTATGTGGGAAGATGTGTATCTACCTAGGCTACAAGGTCCTGTCATCCTCAGGGAGCTCAGGAGCCCAGTAGGAACACAGGAAGGAAACCAACAGAATGCAGTAATTATATATACAAAGTGCTGGGGAGCTGGACTCAGACCAGCCAGATCCTCTGTTCCACTCCATTATGTACTTCCTTATTAATGGAACGAGCTTAAATATTAGCCATAATGAAAGCATGCTTTCTAATGGATCTCTTAGTGTTGTGAGTCACTGCTTAATAACCTTAATTCTTTCTTCTAGGGCTAAGAAGTTAACTTGATTTGAACCAGTTGGCTAGGATCAAAAGCTTTTAAATAAAAGCCTTCTGCTCCTGAGTTAGGCAGCAATGGTCTGAGAGGGAAGAAATGAGCTTCATTAGCCTTTCTCACTCTCTAATGCTCAACATCCATTTCAGCTGAAGGCTGTGGAGGATAAGGGAATGGCGCCCTGTCATCTCCACAGCACCAGCCTCCCCTTGGGGAAGTGGGCAGAGGATCCCAGCTCTCTTGGGTTTATGTGGCTGCTGTTTTCTCATAGTCAGGTGTTCTCCTATCTAGTGTGTCTGTCAGCAGCCCTCCATTCCCAAGGGGAGGACAGTGTTCTCCCAACCCCCTGCTCTGCCCAGTTTGTTGTCTGTGAGAGGCTACAGAAGCAGGTGGCTTCTTTATGCACCTGTGCCTTCCTCTACCATTTGTAAGCAGGATGGACTAGAGATCATCCCAACCTCCTCCCTGTACAGATAAAGAGGGGGAGGCTGAGAAAGCAGCTCCAATTCACACTGTGAGTTTAATGTCAGGAAGTGATAATTTACCAATGGAATGCACATTGTTGTTGTTGTTGTTAGGTGCCGTCGAGTCGGTATCCGACTCATAGCGACCCTCATAGGGTTTTCAATGGCAGACTGTTTCCGGGATTGCCTTAGGAGTAGGTTGCCAGGTCCTTCTCCAGGAATGCACATTAGCTCACTTTAAAGAAGAGAAGGGCAAGGTGGAGGCCACGTTGAAAAGGAAGAGAAGAAGGTGATGAAAGTGATGGTTAAGGAGCTAATGAAGACACAGGAGTGTCGGAGAAGGAATCATGTCCCTTTTTGATTTATTGTATCCACTAGGATTCCCTGAGGCTGAGTGTTAGACAGCTTCCTATCCTCCTAAAAAAAGGCCTATATGGGGTCACAGACTTGGAGATATCAGTATGTATACAGTTGGCCCCATTGCTTTGGGCCCAAGGAGGCACAGTACATCATGATGTGGGGAGGATGTGTGGTGGAGCAAAACTTCTCACCTCTTGGACAGGAAGCAAAAGACAGGAAGAGGAAGGGACAGCATCCTGCATTCCTCTTGAAGGGCATACACCCAATAACCTAAAGACCTCCCACTAGCCCCCACTTCTGAAAAGTCCCACCGCTTCCCAACAGCATCACCTTGGAAACCAAACCTTTAACACATGTGCCTTTGAGAGACATTAAGATCCAAACTATATTGGGAGGTAGAGGTAGGAGGATCACAGGTTTGAGACTAGAGGCAGCCTGCATTGTTGTGGGAAACACACGAAACAAGAGAGACTAGGGGCAAATCAGGAGGAATTATTGTACCTGTACAGCTCAGCAGAGTCATCTCCTAAGTCTTAGCCCCAAACAAAGGGGAACTTGACCTTGTATAGAGCCTCTTAGGAAGGTGTGCTCACAGGAGTAAAGTGGTGTGGAAACAGACAAAGCAACTTCACAGAAGCAGAAAAGCAGTTAGCAACTCTATTGCCAGGAAGAGAAGAGGGAGAGTATAAATTCCTTCAGGGAGAAAGGGTGGATTTTACATGAGGCAAGCAGTTTACCAAGTTGAAATAGCTTTGTGCCTTATATGAGAGAACAGGAACTTATAAGATCACTTACAAGAAATGATTTAGACAAACATTAATGGTACCAAGCCTGCAGCCATAGCCCTGTGGCATCCGATCCCGTCAGATCTCAGAAGCTAAGGTGAGTTGGGACTGGTTAGTCCTTGGATGGGAGACTTCCTGGGAACACCCAGGTGCTGTAGGCTTGGGAGACGGATCCAGCAATCTACTCCCCAAAATCAATCCGCCATTGAAAACTATGAACAGCAGAGAAGCACTGATAATAGTGTTTCCCCTATTGTATGTAGGGTCGCTAGGAGTCGGATACCAACTCAATGGCACCTAACAACAACAACAATGGTACCAACTTGAGCAATCATTAGCTAAAAATCAAGGGGTAAAGGCTATTTATAAAAACAAGGAACTAAAGTCTATTTAGAGGCAAAAGAGGGGGTTCCTTTGGGGACTCACTTCATTCCCCCCTTTGATGCTCTTTGAAAATAAATTTAATTAAGGGCATCACCACCATCATCAAAACATTGCCCTGTATAGGTTGGCAGCTCCTCTTTTGGCAGGGCATAGTATTTGGTTAAAGCCACTAGTCAGGTGGTGGTGTCTCTATCCATAAGACTTTGTATGGCTGTTTAAATGTTATTAATCAGTAGAGGTAGGAGGCAGGGTAGCATGAGACAGACTCCTAATATGATTATGACTACCCCTAATAAGGCTTTAGGGCTGGGATTTAGCTCAGTTGGTAGAGCGCTGCACTGCAGTCTCTGAGGTCCCGAGTTCAATTCCCAGCGCCACAAAAACAGGAGAAGGACCTGGCAATCCACTCCCAAGGCAATCCCGAAACAGTCAGCCATTGAAAACCCTATGAGGGTCGCTATGAGTCGGATACCAACTCGACCTAACCTAACAACACACCTAACACCTAACAACAACAACAACAATAAGGCTTTAAAGCCTCTGAAGGTTGAGAACCAGTCTCTAAAAAGTGAGTCTGGTTGGTACGCGACAAATGAGGCTGAAGAGATCATAGGCAAGTTCGGGAAGATTTTATTATTTCCTGCACAGGTGTGTGGACCAGTGGAATTGTTTCCAAAGAGTGACCCCCCCGCCCCAACAACAGAAGCTTGGACCTCTTATAGTGTCCCTGAGGGGGTTGGGCTTACAAAAGTGATAACAGAGTGAGAATAGACAAGATAAGGTTACAGAAGTGAGTAGATGGTGGTCAGGTGGTGAGTTGTCTCTCATAAGTTATAAGAAGAGAAAGGGAGGAAATCAATTCCTCTAAATGAGAACAAAGAACTAATCATTTAGCAGTTTTGCCTAGTTAAGGTGTTATTGTTGTTGTTAGGTGCCGTCGAGTCGGTATCCGACTCATAGCGACCCTCTGTACAACAGGGGAAACACTATGGTGCTTCTCTGCTGTTCGTAGGGTTTTCAATGGCAGATTGATTTTTGGGAGTGGGTTGCCAGGTCCTTCTCCCAGCCTACAGCTTCTGGTGTTCCCAGGCGGTCTCCCATCCAGGTACTAACCAGGCCCGATCCTGCTTAGCTTCCAAGATCTGACCGGATCAGATGCCACAGGGGTATAGCTGCAGGCAGTTAAGGTGTAGATGTTGCTTATCACAGGAAAACAGTGTCTTTAAGGTCTCCTGAATGAAACCATAATGGTTCACACAAACATCCTTGGTAGCAATTCAAGCAGGCATCAACTAACACCTCAGGAAGACATGCGGCTCTTGAGCAGGCAGTTGCTAGGGTCTAACATAAACACCAATGGGAGAAGGGCCTGGCAATCCAATCCCAAGGCAATCCCGATACAGTTGCCATTGAAAAGCCTATGAGGGTCGCTATGAGTCGGATACCAACTCAACGGCACCTAACACCACCACCACCAACAACAACAACATAAACACCAGGAGAGGGAGGGGGGCTTTCTTTATCAGGTTCCTTTATGGCCTTGCCTCATGGGGACCATCTTTTCCAAGTTTGAACAGGGACACGAGCTAACTTTCACAGTTTGGCTGTCAGGTCTGTGATAACTTGTCCATTTTTGTCAATTTCTAAACAGAAATTAGGTTGAATTTGCTACATACTCCTTCTTGAGCTAGGAGATAGTCTTGTTGTTGTTGTTGTTAGGTGCCATCGAGTCGGTATCCGACTCATAGCGACCCTCTGTACAACAGGGGAAACACTATTGTCAGTGCTTCTCTGCTGTTCATAGGGTTTTCAATGGCAGATTGATTTTTGGGAGGGGGTTGCCAGGTCCTGCTCCCAAGCCTACAGCTTCTGGTGTTCCCAGGCGGTCTCCCATCCAAGTACTAGCCAGGCCCGACCCTGCTTAGCTTCCAAGATCTGACTGGATCGGATGCCACAGGGCTACAGCTGCAGAGGAGATAGTCTAGGGGCAATCTATTGTGGTAGATGGCATTACTTATTTGGGTGCTTTGGTGTGCCAAGAGATTTAGGGCCTTTGTGGTATCATTTGTTGTAATTTTGAGGATGGCTTGTAACCTGATGATGTGGTTAAGCATGTAAATTGGGGGGCGGTATCCCCAACTTCCATTCTCTGCCCAAGTGGCTGGGCCGTAGTATTGGATTATTCTCCCAGGAGGCCTTTTATCATCTCACCAAGCTCCTATTTTAGCATCTCTTTTGTCCCTCTTTCCTATTCAGTCATATACTGGGTATTCTATATATGTTGTTGTTGTTGTTGTTGTTAGGTGCCATCGAGTCAGTATCTATATATAGACTTGGGTATACTGGGTATTTTTGCTTGTTTGGTGGGATTAAGAAGGATGGCCAGATCATTCCCAATACACAGGCCCCTGTCCAGCCAGCAGGCAACTGTTGGCATGCTTGTGAACTGCATAATCAGTACAGGCTGTGGGGGAGCCCTCCATTCATTTGGGGCATCAAGGTGAGACCATGAGTGATTTAAAGAGGGGAAACTGAGAAAATGAGGTAGGCTGAGAGTTCTTATCTTTTCCCCACCAGACAGTTTCCCCATGGTTGAATTGTAGGATTGCTGTCCTACACTGGTGAGCCCTTCAGCAGGGATTGTGAATTCTTTTCCCCACTAGGCAAAGCAATATTTCCCTACAATGGATAGCTTTTGTGTGTGTGTGTGTGTGTGTGTGTGTGTGTGTGTGTGTGTGTGTGTGGTACTGGGGGTTGATCCTGGGGCCTCACGCCTGCATGCTTTGCAAGTGCTGGACCACTGAGCTGCACCCCCAGCCCTTTTATTTTTTTCTTTACTTTCTGAGACAGGGTCTCACTAAGTTTCTCAGACTTCCTCTGGTCTCGAACTTGCGATCCTCCTGGCCCCGCCTCCCAAGCTGCTGGGATTACAGGCATACGCCACCACGCCCAGCTACAATGGATATCTTTAAGTGCCAGGCACTTGGGCTCTTGTTAGCGGACCTAGGAGGAGAGACTGTCACATTGAGGCTGTCATGTTGAGCACCCAGAAGGAAAGACTGTCATGTTGTCGTGTTGGGGCTTTAACTCTTGTGCTTCTCATGGCAATTGGCGTCCCATCTCAGTGCCTCCACAGACATAACAGGAGGAGACCTGTAGGCTCTGAGCTGTGTGTTCAACCAGCTGTGAGAACGAATTCCAGGACTCAGGGACAGTGTCTAACAAATCTGACTGTAGGTGGTCAGAAAATGATTTACAAACCCAGAATTGTTGAGCCTGATGGACCTTAGTCTCTTGATGACATATAACATATGTCTTGATGACATATAATGTGTGACCTGGGTTTTTCATGATATAGCCTAAGTTTCCCATGATATCTCGGTTTCCTGGGCTGGTGTCTAAGTGATACCCAGAGGTCCATTTCAGTGCATTTGGATCTGGGATGAGGACATTCATGGGATAACATGTCTTCTTTTGACAGTAGTTGTTGGGTGGTGACCATGCTTTATTGAGGGAGGCGGCCCTCTTTGTCCCTGTGTTGAATTTCATCCATATTAGATTTTGGGTACCACAGAATGCAGGCGACTTTATGGCCTGGCAGTCATCAAAGGAGATAGTGATTGTGTCCTAGTGAGAGAGGGGGACCTCCGTCTGGTTTAAGAGGGCCTCATCTTTATGATCTTTCTGAATTTCATACTAGTCTTTAAAAGTGAGGTCCCGGGGTCATAACACACATATGGGAGGTCATTACCTGGATTACAAATCGAGAAAGTGCTCTGGTTATGTTGACAAGGTCCATGGTAGGTCCCTTTACATATATGTTGTTGTTAGGTGCCATCAAGTTGGTGTCCAACTCATAGCGACCCTACATACAACAGGCGAAACACTATTGTGGCTGATAGGCTATGTGTAACCTACATTTTATCTTTAACATCCAGGTGAGTTCCTGGACTATTTTAGCAATGTATGCTGGTCCCTTGTCTGATCCCAGAGTCAAAGGCAAGCCAAATCTAGGAATAATATCTCTCAATAACACATTTGTTACGTGTCGTGCTTTTTCTATCTGGGTAGGAAAGTCTTCTACCCATCCCTAGCAGGTGCAGATAAGCACCAACAGGTATCGATAACCTAAGCCTCAGGGCAACTCAGGCAAGTCTGTTAGTAAGTTTTCACATGGGGCTGCTCCAGTCTCCTGAGTTCTTAGGGGCTGGGTCGGCCCCTGTCATGGGTTGTTTTGAGCCCATGTCAGACATTGTTCACATATGACTTGGGTGAGGGCAGTGAGCCATAGTACTTAGAAGTGCCATCCCAATACAGTCTCTAGTGCTCTTTCCCATGTGGGTCCATTGGCGGAACTGTTTTTAAATTTAGGAGCAAGCATCTTTGGAATAGCCAACTTTCCACCGGAGAATTTCCATCATCCTCCTTTTGTATATTGCTGGGTCTCCTGGGCAAACCAAACCTTTTCATTGGAAGGACAGCATTGGACCTCTAGGAGAGGTGGCCTGGGAGAAGGGGCATAGTTAGAGCTTCTTCTTTAGGTTGTACAGCCATCCTTGCAGCCTACCCTGCCTTTCTGTCTGCTTTCTGGTTCCCTTTAGTCTCAATAGTGTGTGCCTGTTGGTGTCCTTTGCAGTGTATGAGTGCTATCCTTTGTGGAGCCCAAACTGAGTATGGGATTCGAATAGTCAGTTGCTGCCCCACAGTTAATTTGTCAGCTTCTTCTGTCAACATGGTGGTGGCACATGTTCTCATTCATAGGTGGGAGCCGAATCAAAATTATAAGGAGGAAAAAACCCTATACAAAGATCGGTTCATAATAAAAGAAAAAAAAAGCTAAGAATGGTATTAGTATAGATGGTCTAGAAAATGCATGTAATATATACACAATGGAATACTACTCAGCAATCAAGAAACATGAAATAAGGTCATTCGCAACAAAATGGATGGAATTAGAGAAAATTATTTTGAGTGAACAAACACAAGCTCAGAAAGAGAAACAACACATGTTCTCACTCATATGAGGGAGCTGATTCAAAATTACAAGAAGGAAAAATCCTATTCAAAGGTCAGATCATAATAAAAGGGGGGGGAGATAAGAATGATGTCAATATAAATGGACTAGAAGTCACATGTAATTGTTCTAACAAGATAAAAACAAAGACCACTACAGGAAAAGTTTCTATCTTAAACAGAACTGGAACCCAAGGACGTATAGAAAAAAACTACTAAGTAAAAGATAGAGAAGACTTAGATGGGAAACTTAGATGGGAAGGGTGGGAGGGGGGGAAGCACAGGGGAGGGTAAGGGGTAACCTATATGAATAATGTTTATCAAAATGCATATATGGAAATGTCACAATGAAAAGCATGTCAAAATGAATCACACTAAGATGTACATTAAAAATTTCTAATAAAAAAAAGAAAATGCATGTAATAGTTCTGACAAGGTAAAAAGAAAGTTCACTACAGAAAAAGTTTCTATCTTAAACAGAACTGGAACCCAAGGATATATAGAAAAATATTACCATAAAAAGACAAGTAAATGGTAGAGAAGTCTTTGATGGGGGGGCGGGGGAGGAAGCGTACAAGAGGGTAAGGGGGAACCTTCATGTATAATGTACAACCAAATGTGTATATGGAAATGTCACAATGAAAGTCATGTCAGAATGAATCACATTAAGGTGTACATTAAAAATTTCCAATAAAAACAAAACAAAACAAAACATGAGGTGGCAGCCAGAGCTTTGAAGCAGGGAAGCCATCCCAAAGCCACAGGATTTATCTGCTTCAATAAGTATGCCACCAGGAGAGACCATGATCCCATAACCTGACTTAGGACTCCTATAGCCATCCCCCTTTGCTCATGAATGTATACAAAGAAAGGCTTTGTCACATCAGACAGTCCCAGAGCCAGAGCCTGAATGAGGTCCTCCTGTATTTGTTTAAATACCCTTTTCTGTTTAGTTCCCCAGAGGAGAGGCTCCTTTCACCCCTGTTTTGGTGGCTTCATATAGGGGTTTTTCTAAGAGTGACAAGTTTGGGATCCAGATGCAATAGAACCCTACTGTTCCCAGGAACTCTTATCTGGCACCGGGTAGTTGGCACTGGAAAAGCACATATGGTTCATTTCTGTTCAGTGCCCAGTTGGTGCTTTCCTTTTGACACTAAGAAACCCAGATATTTGGCCTTTTGTTCAGGGATTTGAGCTTTTCTCTCAGACATTTCATATCCAGCCTTCCAAAGTAGACAAGAGAAGATCTTGGGTGCCTTGATGGTGCCCTCTCAGAGGAGATCGTCTACATATTGTAGGAGGGTGCAGCCATCTCCTCATGAAGCATAGGCCTTGAGATCTGCAGCCAAAGCTTCTCCAAAGAGTGTGGGTGAATCCATGAAGCCTTGAGGAAGTCTGGTCCAGGTGAGTTGTTCCTTTGTTCCCGAGGTGGGATCTTCCCATTGGAAAGCAAAGATGGGCTGGCTGACTGGTGCCAGGTGGAGGCAGAAAATGGCATCTTATAGGTCTAAACAGGTGAACTAGGCTGCATCTGCTGGAATCAGTCCCATTAGCATATAAGGGTTTTGCACCATTGGGTGGAGGGTTACAGTAGCCTGATTTATAGCTCACAGGTCCTGCACTGGCCAGTACTCGTCTGTTCTGGGCTTCTGGACTAGCAGTGGCATATTTCAGGCTAACTGACATCAAGCTAAGATGCCCTGTTTTAAGAGCTGTTTTAAATATCCCTATATGCCCAAATGCCTGCAGCCATCCCACTGTGGCGACTGATCCCATCAGGTCTCAGAAACTAAGCAGAGTCAGGCCTGGTTAGTACTTGGATGAAAGACCGCCTGGGAACACCAGGTGCTGTAGGCTTCAGAGAAGGACCTGGCAACCCACTCCCAAAAAACAATCAGCCATTGAAAACCTTATGAATAGCGGAGAAGCACTGACAATACTGTTTCATGTACTGTACATAGGGTCGCTATGAGTCAGACACTGACTCAGTGGAGCCTAACAACAACAAAAATATGCCCTATGTAGCTTTTCAAGGGAGAAGATACTGTTGAATTCAAGCTGGAATCGCCCTAGGTTTTACTTCCACCACCACAGGGGCTGATTTTAAGACAAGTCCTAGTGGATTGTATTTGGCCCAGACCCCAGGAATTTTTAAGTCTAACCCCTGTAAATCATTAGCTTCTAAGCTTTTTCTGAGTATAGCCTCCATTCCTCAGCTTGGGGGACTGTGAGGGTCAGAATCATGGCCTCTGATGGCATTAGGTCCAGTGGCATAGTCTCTCAAGTCCTGAATGTGATTTGAGTCTGCAGTTTTTGGAGCAAGTCTCCCCAGCAAGGATACTGGGAAATTTGGAAGGTAGAAGAACTCATGCTGGACCCTCTCATCCCAAATCACACATCTCTTTGGCTGGCAAAATGGCCTTCTTTTGGGGACTCTGGTGGCTCTGACAATAATCATAAGGTTTTTGGACAACAGTCCAATGTGTTGGTTCACAACCAACTGCTTAACACCTGTTTCCACCATGAAGTCTATTAGTTGGCCCCCAATATCCAGGGTGACCATGGTCTCCTGGGGCATCGGGGAATGGAGCCTGGTCTGGCCTAACCTTCATAGCCTTTGGCCCCTGCCAGCCTGATGAGGTCTGCATCTGGCTTTCTTTGGACATGGCATCCTCTGGGTGGTGACCTCGTACTTGAGTTATCCCTAACATCTTCCTCATCCTTCTGTGGGCACTCTTTTTTCCAGTGGCCCTGTTTCCTACATCACATACATTGTTGTTGTTGTTGTTGGGTGCCGTGGAGTCGCCATCCGACTCATAGCGACCCTCACAGGGTTTTCAGTGGCTAACTGTTTCGGGATTGCCTCGGGAGTGGATTGCCACATCCTTCTCCCATTTTTGTGGTGCTGGGAATTGAACTCAGGACCTCAGAGACTGCAGAGCAGTGTTCTGCCAGCTGAGCTAAATCCCAGCCCCAACACGTACATTGACTTCTCTCTTGTCTTGGTCAGTTTTCATGAAACTGGGCATGGGCGCCCCCTTCCTCTGCCCCCTTTTCTTCCCCTCTTAAATGTTCCTCCTCTTTCTGTGAAGGCTGCTGCCAACAAATCCACCTTCTTTTTAAGGTTCTGGTCAGCCTCCTTTTTCTCCTCCAGATCTTGGTTAACATAGATCTTTGTTGCCATATTGATGAACTGCTTGGCATTCATCCTCACAAATCCTTCCAGTTTCTGCAATTTTTGCCCCATGTCTCCCTGTGCTTGTCCTACAAAAGCAGCATTCACTACACATTGGATCTCAGCTGCTTCCAGATCAAATGGCGTATACAGCCTCACGTAATCTTTCACAGAACTGGCTTGGGCTCTCTTTGGCCCCTGAAGTACCTCCAAAATTTTTCTAATGTTTACACCCTTTTCCCCTCCTGTTCTGAAGCCTTGTAGGAGTACTTCTGCCTAATTTGGATCCCAGTGTGGGTCTGTTTCTGGGACTTAACCTTGTGCAAAGATGTGAACATTCAGTGTTCCCACTGGGTCATTGTTCTCTAGCCAATGGAGAGAGGCTTAATTCACTCTGTGATGCTTCTTGGCACTCAACATTAGAAGGAGCTGTTTGCAGTCCATCCACGTTGGATTGTGAGTTTGGAATATGGACCACATTACGTCTATGAGAGCCTGAGGTTTTTCTGTATAGGAAGGAGTATGATGCTTCCAGTTGAGAAGATCAGTAGTGCAGAAGGGTTGGTAGAGAAAGATCCATTGTCCCCCTTGGACTTGGCCTTCTTCATCATAATAAAGGGACCCTCTAGATTCCCAGAGAGGCATTTGTAAAGTTCAGCTGCCCTAGCTTGGCCTAATTGAGGGCAGCTCATTTGATCTCCTTGATCTTTTCCTCCTCTCTCCTGGGCTGAGGGCTCCTCCCCTTAGGGAGAGGATTCCTCCCTTTGGAGTGATCCTCTGGGCTATGGGGACGAAGTTCCAGATGGCCTGCTACAAAACTCAACTCTTCAGTGACTGAAGCCAGGGAGTAGATTGGGAGGTACAGGGAGAGGAATGTCCCTCTGCTGTCTCTTGTAAAACTGGTTCTGCTTTTTTCTGTTATGATTTCTTTCTCTGTAATTTTTTTCCTGTTTTTGGTTCCATTCAGGCCACTAACATCTTGCAGTAAGCAGCCAGGCAGGGCCAGAGCCATGAGGGCCTGGTTTGAACTGTGCTTAACCATGAGTCAATATAAAGGAATTGGTCCGGGTGCCCATGTCCACCAACTCTCATCACCATCTGATATATACAGTCAATTATTCCTCTTAACTGTTGTTCCTTTGGCCAGCCAACCGACATTAAAAGAAGGCCATCCTATTTCACAGAGTTTCCTTCGTTCCTAGGGTTTCAATTTTGTTCCATAATCTTTGGTGAAACCCTTCTTAAAGTTTTTCATCGTACATTCTACAAGAGTGGGCTTGGACATGTTACCACCTATCCTTCCATGTGTTACCACCTATCCTTCCATGTGTTACCACCTATCTTATCCATGTTTCCATGTGTTTCACTCTTTCATTTTCACTTTGTTTTGCTAGAGCTATCTCCCTCACAGGAGTATTTCAGGTGCCCCTTAGAGTTGGGGGGTTTGTACAGACCCCAAGCCTGGCACCCCACAGATGCTAGTTCATGGGGGATGTCACTGTAAGCCATATGTGGGTCACCCCAGGACCCCTTGCAGAACTCTGCACTCACCCGGGATGGATGGTCCATGCTTCCAGGCTTGTGGTCCCACACGCTCATATGCTGTTCATCCCAACACTTTCACATGGACTTCCCCTGCCTGGTGGAGAAGAAAATTCCTGTCCTAGTGGTGGGCACAGTTTCCCTCAGATTTTTCCAGACTGACACTACTAATGTGCCCATGGAAGGTGATCAGGCTCCTGTGCCATCCTTATTGGATGAATCCTTTCTCTTGAGGACCCAGCCTGACCTTTCCTGTAGCATGTTGCCCCTGAAATAGTCCTGAAACTCCACAGGTTCCATTGCACAATTAATGTTAGGGTGCTGGGCCACAGGAAAGCTGTTTCCCTCTCTGAGCTCAAGTCTCACTTGGTGACACCTGAAGTCTCAGGGTCTCCCCTGGCCAAGAACTCCTGGGCCTGCAGGCAAAGGAGACAATAAACTTATCATCTCCAATCCCAGACAAGCCCCCGAGAAAAATCTTGCAAAAAACAAGATAAGAGAGACCAGTAACAAATCAGAAGGTTGTATTGCACCAGTACGGCTCAGTGGAGTTGTCTTCCAAGTCTGATCCCTAAACAAAGGAGAGCTTGACCTTTCATAGGGCCACTTAGGAAGGTGGGTTCACAGGAATAAAATGGTGCAGAAACAGGGCAAAGCAAGTTTACAGAAGCAGAAAAATGTTCAGCAACCCTATTGCCAGGAAGAGAAGGGGAGGATATAAATTCTTTCAGGCAGAAAGGATGGATTTTACATGAGGCAAGCACTTTACTGAGTTGAAACAGCTTTGTAATTTATGTGAGCATAGAAGAACTTACAAGACCATTTATAAGAAACAACAATTTAGATAAACAATGATATCGAGTTAAGCAATCATTAACTAAAAATCAAAGAATAAAGGCTATTTATAAAACCTTGGAACTAAAGACTACTTAGAGGCAAAAAGGGGTGAGGGTTTCTTTGGGGACTTGCTTCAGCATAACTTAGCCAGATCCTGTCTCAAGATAAAAAAATAAAATAGGGATGCGGTGCAACCCAGTGGTAGTGCCTGTGCAAAAAGTGTGCACAAGGCCCTGGGTTCAGTCTCGCAGTACTATACACACACACAAAATCCAAACTCTAGCAGACTGTTTACTGAGTGGGTGCTCCCTCAGGACTGAATGAATGCCAATCAACAGAAAAGCAAAAACTTTGGAAACACCAGAAATGAGAAAGTGGCAAATACAGCCTTGTCCATGCTGCCAGAACATTTGTGCATTTATTTACCTTTAAAAACAAAGGCAAAACTGACAGTTATTCAACAGTTTGCCCTGCCAAATAAAAGAACTCATGCTGGGAAGAGCTAAGATCATAGTTCAAAGGAATGGCAGCCCACATAAGATAGAACCCTATGACCTCCAGGTAAACAGTTTCCAGGTTCAGGGAAGGGATTCAAGACTGACCTAAGGAGGTTCTATTGCAAAGGAAGATGGTTGGAACCTGCCCAGCCCTCAGGACAAGACCCAGAGGAGACAGGTGAATTTTGATGTAGATTGTCAGGAAAATAAAACGAACATCATCTGCCTTTAACATTATCTGAATTTCCAGCAGATGTGGAGATGTTACCAGATGTAAGAGAGGTTTAGCTGGCGTCCCCTGTGCCAGGCCTCCCCCAGCCCCTTTGTTACTTAGGAGTGAGAGGCAGGGGGATGCCTAAAACACACAGACTCCTGAGCTTTTAAACTTTTAAACTTTTAACTTTTAACACTTTTAAAAAGAAACTTCAAGTTTCTCATTTGGAGGGTTAGCTTTTTAAATGATGAAAGCTTTGGCCAGCTGTTTCCTTGTTTGGGGCCATGTGGCCATCATCACTTGTTTTCTAAGCTTTGTGTTTGGAAACTCTAGGCAGAAAACATTCTGTTTGCTCCTAATCAACATGCATTTGCATCACAGTACTCGAAGGCTTAGGAGTCAGGCTTGCAGGTTTTTTGTTTCTCTTGTCTTTTTTTTTTTCTTTTTTCTTTTTTCTTTTTTTCCTGTTCCCTTGAGATTCCCTTGTGGCTGTGGGCATAAGGTCAAGTTGTTTTCACAGCTTGCCTGGGTTCTGTTTTGGGCTTCTGAGGACTTGGGCAGGATGCTTTTATCAAGTGTTTCAAGAACTGAATAGCTGTGCACGGGAGGCTAACTAGGAGGCACAACTTATTAACATTAAAATAAACCTGTCGGAGGGGCTATAAAAAGGGATCTTTTTGACAGCGTAGTCTGGGTGATCTCAGGTATTAGGGAAATATTTTCAGATCTTGTGTGTGTGCTGTGGCTTGAGGATTCTCTCTCCAGACCAAATGGTACCCAAGAATCAGAGCCTAGGTAGGATTAGCTGTGGACAGACCACAGGGCTTCAGGCTTCAAAGGGACTTTTTTTCTTATTTATCTTATTTATCTTCCACAGTCTTTTTTCCTAATTACTATAAACCAAAAAAAATTAAAAATAAAATAAAAAATAAAAAACCTCAAAATTCATTCAAACACATTCTGGAAAATGGAGATAGGCTTTTTCAGCGTTTAGTGTTAGAATAAATTCCAGAAGGCGATGAAAGGGTCAGTGGGTATGAATTAAGTCTCCTGGTGTCTGCCTTAGTTTCCCCAAAGCATTGCACCAGTCTTAGGAAGTGTCAACAGGGAGAAATGGGGATGGAGCTGAGCAAGAGATATGGAGATAGAATCTCTCCCTCACTTAAGCTGAGGTCTGGAATAAGAGGACCAGGTATTGTCACTGGCAGGAAACCTTTATTGCTATACACAGGGTTAGTACACACACACACACCCTGGCACACCGATACCTGGCACCTCTGTAGTTGCACCTGATGACGCAGGTAAGCCTCGATATCTGTCCGGTCGAGCGGTGTCCTCGGCCTTCCATCCCGATGTCCTTTCTCTCACAGCGTGGAGATGGTGGCAATATGGCGACGGTTCCTCTGTTGGTAGGGGGCTCAGCGTGACGTGATGGCAGTCATCGCTTAGAGTTGAGGAGCCCGCCTGCTGTCAGGGCTCTTCTCTTTCTTGTACAGTTTAGTGTGGAGTCTGTGCTCCATCTGGTTATCTTGCATTGATGTCATTGTGCCGTGTGGTTACTGGGTGCCAGGGGTCTATCCTTATCACTCTGGTGCACACATGTCACTCTCCCCTGGGGCAGTCCCAGGGGGGCTTAGGTTACAGCATTTCACACTTCATGTCTTACACAGTTTCTCTCATTATTTACTTATATTCCTATTACAATCATTTCTATCCTTATTCCCATTATTTCACACAATTAATTCCTATGCTTATTCCTATTCCTTACAGGAAGATACCACTTTCATGCCAAACTTAATTAATATATGTGCTATCATTAAAAAAAGAAAGAAAGATATCTTTCTTGTTAATTATCAGTACATACAGCAAAGGCTTAGAAATAAATATTATGGTCTGATCAAGGAATCCCAGGCATGTAGCTCAGACTCCTGATCAACACAGTTTGGAAGAAAGCATCTTAGGGATTTTCTTGTCAGCAGACCCCTCTCAAATTCTTCTCCATTCAAGCAGAGGTTACCCTCCTCAGGCCAGGTTACCCCATGCTGCATGCCAGCCAGCGATATCTGGACTTTGTTTTGGTCTTCTATTTTTCTTTTTTTTTTTTTTTTTTCTCTCCACCCAGACCTATTTAATCTCTCCTGGGAGAAGCAAAAACATTTGTTACTCGGCCATCAACAGTTAAGGGCTTCTGTGGTTTCCACACATACACAGAAGACAAATCACAACTGCTCTCGGGATATCACACGTTCTCAATAAAACCTGAGACTTTAGCACGAACTTACTTTACCTTGTTGCACATAAATGATCCCTTGAACTTGCCCAGAAAGAGGCAATCAGTTTGGATTTTTAACACTCTGGAGGGCTTCTTAGATTTCTGCTGGGTAGTCATCTGGTTTGTTCTCCTAGCCTTCCTATGATTCGTAATTTGCTCACCAAAGCTGTGTGGAGAGTGTAGGTGGGGCCGTGGAAATTCATCCCCAGTAACCGTGAACACAGCAACCTTCACACTCTCTCTTCATTGGTCTTAGGTCCGTAACGTCATCTTTGTTTCCAAAAGGCAGCTGATTTTCCCATTTACCAGAATGCATTCCTTTATGGAAGGTTTTCTGCTGCTCAGTCTGTCCCATATGCTCAGCTTCAGATGAAGAGGGGAAGAATAGAAACCAGAAGGCAAATCCCCATAGGGCAGCGTGGAAAATGGTCACCAATTTTACTTATTTTTTTCAGAGTGTTCATTAGATTCCTTGAAATATAATGTATGTGGAACAGACTTTTACATGTTTGTATGAACTCTGAGGGGCTGGGATTTAGCTCAGTTGGTAGAGCGCTGCGCTGCAGTCTCTGAGGTCCCGAGTTCAATTCCCAGCACTGCAAAAATGGGAGAAGGGCCTGGCAATCCACTCCCAAGGCAATCCCGAAACAGTCAGCCATTGAAAACCCCATGAGGGTCGCTATGAGTCGGATACCGACTTGATGGCACCTAACAACAACAATGGACTCCGAGACTTCAGCCGTAGCACTGTGGCATCTGATCCCATCAGATCTCAGAAGCTAAGTAGGGTCAGACCTGGCAACGGTGTAGCCCAAGGTCTTTTATTGCAAATTCTTGAAGGGAGGGTTGGGAGGCCCATTCTATAGATCTTAATCAATCCAGTGAGGTGATGGTGAGGTGTCAAGTTCATCCGGCGACTTCCTTTGAAGCAGGGTGGTCTCACGGAAACTCAGGTAACCCTACTGGTTACCTAGCTTCAGTGATTCCCTGTCTCCAGGCCCCATTCCACTAACCCTGCTGATAATTTGCTAACTCCTCTCAATAGTAACCATCCTGGTGAGTATAAAGTGTTGTTTCCATTTTTAAGAGCAAAATAGTAAAACAGAATGAATAACATACCCTCGGCAGTCCCTCCTCCATTTTCAGGTAAACAGATACGTATGAGGAAATGCTTACATTTGCCTTCGCACACTTATTATCCGCAACCAAATAGTGTAAAAATACAAACAGGGTGGGCCTAATAGAATCTAGGCCAAAGGAATGAGGGAGCTCATATTTCCTCTCTGTTTATGTTACCTAATTTGATTTTCATGGGACTGTCTGCTTTTGGTGAACTCTTCATATGGATCTAACTGTACAAGGAAACTTAGAAGGGATTAGAGAATACATAAAGGGCAGAACTGTCTGAAGATGTCTTGATTGCATACACAAGCTACAGAAAGTTTTACATTTAGTCGTCTACGGAGGCTAAATTCGATTTTGGATCTTGTATCTCCCGATGGCCAGTTGGTCATACAGCTTCCCACAGAAAAAGACCTGGAATGTCCTAGATTGCAAGCTCGTGTTTGCCTATTTGCCAGGTCCTCCTGAGTACCAGTGTATCATATCGAGTTACCTGGTAATTCTTCTTGGATTCTGATCTATAAAGGGAAGGGGAATAGGTAATAATTGGGATAACTCAATCACAAGTAGCACGTTCTTTTCATCACGTGTGTATTGGGCATTCAGAAAGAGTTCTGTATTTTTTCTGGGCTCCCTAATTTTTTAGGTGATTATGGCTGGCTAAATCTATCTAGGCCTTCAGCCATAGCCCTGTGGCATCCGATCCCATCAGATCTCAGAAGCTAAGCAGGGTCGGGCCTGGTTAGTACCTGGATGGGAGACCGCCTGGGGACACCAGAAGCTGTAGGCTTAGAAGAAGGACCTGGCAGCCCCCTCTCAAAAATCAGTCTGCCATTGAAAACCCTATGCACAGCAGAAAAGCACTGACAATAGTGTTTCCCCTGTCATACAGAGGGTCGCTATGAGTCGGATACCAACTTGACGGCACCTAACAACAACAACAACAAATCTATCTAGGGGCTGGGATTTAGCTCAGTGGGTAGAGCGTTGCACTGCAGTCTCTGAGGTCCCAAGTTCAATTCCCAGCACCTCAAAAATAGGAGAAGGACCTGGCAATCCACTCCCAAGGCAATCCCGAAACAGTCAGCCATTGAAAACCCTATCAGGGTCGCTATGAGTCAGATACCGACTCAACGGCACCTAACAACAGCAACAACAAATCTATCTAAGTCTGCAGCCATACCATTGTGGCGTCCAATCTCATCAGATCCTGGAAGCTAAACAGGGTCGGGCCTGGTTGGTACTTGAATGGGAAACCATCTGGGAACACCAGATACTGTAAGCTTGGGAGAAGGACCCAGCAATCCACTCCCTAAAAACAATCAGCCATTGAAAACCCTATGAATAGCAGAGAGCCACTGACAATAGTGTTTCGTCTATTGTACGGAGGGTTGCTATGGGTTGGACACTGACTCGACAGTACCTAACAACAACAAATCTATCTAAGCGAAAGCAGATCATCAGGCTTTGGCTACACGGTCAAAGTGAAGCCACAAACTGAATCTAGGGAAAGAGCCATCAGGACGAAGGTTTCCTGACTGTGGTGACATATAGTGATGGTGGGGCAGGGGTTGTCACTCCAGGTATCCCCATCTGTTGACACATATTGTTTCTTGAGGCTGAGGATGCTTTTGCTGAAACAGAGCAATGAGTACCTTATTAAGATTGTATTTGTCTATAAGTGACGGTTAAACTGCTCGAGACTGTGGCCCTGGAGAGTATAAGAGACATACCTAAAGAGAGATTAAAACTCTCTCTATGCAGATTCAAAAACTAAATGTAACCTATAGGTTGCTATTTATAAGAACAATGAAGAAACAGAAAATAGGGTCATGAGACCCTGAACAGCATTCCCAAAGGTTGGCTACCAAGCAGCTGACATACGGCTAAAAAGTCACAGAACTGTTGTGCCTACTCTTCTTCCAGGCACATTTTAACTTGGCCATGTTTCCACAATAATTATCAAAGAACATTAAATGAACAGGCAGCTCAGAAAGGCCTGCTGACAGCCTGACAATTTACTAGCCGTGGATAAGGGAAAACTAATAAAGCTAGAGACTGCTGGGGACTACCACCTCGTCCAGCCTTTTCTGCCACAGGTTGCCACATTGCAATAACGGCAGATATTTTCATGTCTGCAATTCTTACAAAGCTTCCAAAAGCAGACATTTTGCCACTTTCCCAGGCACCTAGTTTCAGGGCAGGAGAAAGGAAGTTAGCTTTTATTGAGTGCCTGTGCTTTTACCAATGTTCATTTATTTAACTCTCAATCAAGTCTTCAAGATAAGCGTTGTAATACCTATTTTTTTTTTTTTTTTTTTTTTTTAGTATCAGGGGTTGACCCCAGGGCCTTGCACTTGCATGCTTTGCAAGTTCTGGACCACTGAGCTGCACCCCAGCCCCTTTTTTTCATTTTTTGAGACAGGGTCTCACTAAGTTACACAGACTGCCTCTGGTCTCAAACTTGCGATCCTCCTGCCTCTGCTTCTGGAGCCGCTGGGATTACAGTCATGCGCCACGTTGCCCAGCTTTATAATACCTATTCTAACAGATAAGAAAAGCAAGGTTCATAGACAGAATTTGCCCACTATATTAGTCAGCTGTGGTTGCTGTTACAGAAAAATCAATTCAAACAAACTTATAGAAGAAAAGGTTTATTGGAAGCTCACAGTTAGAAGATCAGTCCATCATGGTGGTAGGGTGGGTGTGGCAGCAGTGGGAGGCAGGGCCTGTGGTGGACATCTTTGTGAGCAGGAAACAGAAAGAGAGAGAGAAAGAGAGAAAAGGAGGGAGGTGGAGATGGAGATGGAGAGAGAGAGAAAGAAAGGGGAGCCATAGGTCCAGGGTAAAAACCTCTAGGGAGCTACTTCCACCAAGCTAGACCCACCTCCCAAAGTTTTATAACCTCCCAGGACAGTGCCACCATCTGGGGACTGAAAGATAAAGCACATGGCCTTTGGTAGGGCAGTTTATATTCAAACCATGACAACCAGTGATACAAATTTAATAAGTGGCTGGACTCAGATTCTTGAGTGCTGGGTGGTTTGTCCAAAGGTCTAATAACCAGCACCTTTCCTGCTGCGTTCTATGAATACAATGGCAGTTTGAAGGTCCTATTAGACCCTGTCTGTAGCCATAGCACCTTGGCATCCTATCCCACCTAATCTCGGAAGTTAAGCAGAATTGGCTTGGCTAGTCCTTGGATGGGTGACCTCTTGGGAATATCAGGTGATGCAGGCTAGGGAGAAGAACCCACTCTTGAAACAAGCCACCATCGAAAATCCTATGAATAGTGGAGAAGCACTGAAAATGGTGCAAGGCATGGCATAGTGTCTGGGAGTGTTTCATTATGTTGTACATAAGGTCACTATGAGTCAGACCTAACTCAGTGGCACCTAACAGCAACAATTAGACCCTAACCCCATGTGTCTGTCAGCTTGTCATGCTGTGTGGGCTTGTGTGTTGCTGTGATGCTGAAAGCTATGCCATCAGTATTCCAGATAACAGCAGGGTCACCCATGTCAGACAGGTTTCAACTGAGCTTCCAGACTAAGATAGATTAGGGAGAAGGATCCAGCAACCCACTCCCCAAACAATTAGCCATTGAAAACCCTATGAATTGCGGAGAAGCATTGTCAAATTTAGTGCTAGCAAAAGAGACCCTCAGCCTGGAAGGCATTCAAGAAACAACTAGGGAAAAGTTGCCTCCTCAAACTAGAGTTGACCTTAATGAAGGGAATGGAGTAAAGCCCCTTGGACCTCCATTTACTGATGTGGCAGGATTCAAAATAAGAAGAAACACAGTGGCTGCAACATTGGGCTCAAACATAAAAAGATCATGTGCATGGCATAGTGTTGGGTAGTGTTTCATTCTCTTGTACCTAGGGTCGCTATGAGTGGGATCCAACTTGACGGCACCTAACAACAACAACAACAACAACAAAATTAGACCCTAAAGGCTTTGGCTATGGAGTCAGAATGCCAGCAGGAGCCAGGTTTGCAACGTGTGCGCAGGCTTCAGTCAGCTCAAGAGCAAGGATACAGCTCATTTAACTCAGTGGCCACCGTCCAAATCGTCCCATCGTCAAGCAGTGGGCTGCTTTTCACGAGTCTTCTGTACACATCCTTTGCCTTTCCCTTTTGTCTTTGCCCATCCTTTCCCCCCAATACCACAAGATACTGTTTCAGCCTGTGGTTTCCACTAGGTTCTGGCAGGGTGAGCTCATGCCACGCTCTGTGTGGCCTCGACAAGGACATCCTCCCTGGGGCTTCCTTTGAGAGGGCCCCTGCTGCTGAATTCTCCTTTTATGCCTGCACAAGCGAACCTCCGTTTCTCATTTGTCCAAACGCTTGTTTGTCTTTGGGGAAGTGAAGCGCTGGCGTTTGATTGTGGTCTGGAGGGGTTGACGTCTTTTAAAGTCCCGAGGAGAAATGAAAGCGCGCTTACTGGGGGGATTATTCCCCCTGCATTCATCCAGTTGAATGTGGAGTTGAGTGTTGGAGGGCTTGGTAAGCAGTGGTGGAGGGACTGCCCCTGCCTTTTTCTCCTGTCATTGTGCATATGGATGGAACGTGTTCTGCCTGCAGAGAGGAATGAAGAAAGTCTCTTAGCAAATGACTGGGGCCTGGGTGGATCGAATGAGTCCCTTCAGGGTCACGGTTTCCATATCAAGGTAACAAAGGTCATTTTCTATATTTGCTGTGTAAATCCAGTGGGCCTAAGAAGTGAACTCACCATGCTCCCAAAGGTGAGCTTTGGTTCCCAAGGCTGCTATAGAGTCTCCGGGGAAAGGCTGGCGTCCAGGAGGTGGGAGGGGCCACTTTCTGATGCCCATTGTGTCAGTCTCTGAGCTTGTGCATGGGCAGGTGGCTTCTGCTCTGCCTGGCTTACTGTTTAGTTCATTGAGAAAGTTCCTGGGTGCCTGGGATTATGTCTATTCATCCCCTGTGTACCAGGCATGTCAATGAGCTTGTTAATTCAACGGAGCAATTGATTAAGCTGTGTTTGAATGTGCCCCACACTGTCCTAGGCACAGCAGGGAGGGACAAAAGAAGCCCCAGGAGGTCTCTGTCTGTGACCTTGAACAGCTTCAGGCACCTTTCTGAGTGACCTGATCTCTGTGCAGACAGAGGGCAGACTAACTGACTTCCTCAGAGGTCTTCTTGCTCCCAGGGTCTCTGATGGAGGTGCAGTGAGATGGAATGATACCAGGCCAGCTAAAAGATAAGACCCATTGTGATTAAAAGTACAACTGAGTTATAGAGAGAAATATGCCTTTGGTTGTATCCAGATGAGGCTGCTAGCAAACAAAAATACAGGCTGCCCAGCTCCATGTGAATTTTACATCAGTAGTTTTTTTCATTTTAAACATCTAGCATAAGTGTGGCCCACACATTCTATGTTGTGTGTTGTTGTTGTTAGGTGCTGTCAAGTCCGACTCAGAGCAACCCTCATTGGGTTTTCAATGGCTGATTGTTTCGGGAGTGGATTACCGCATCCTTCTCCCATTTTTGCGATGCTGGGGATCGAACCCGGGTCCTCAGAGAGTTCGGAGCAGCGCTCTATCCACTGAGCTAAACCCCAGCCCCATATGTTGTATACCTGAGCTGTTTAACTGATAGCCTGGATTTTATCTGGACACTGATCTAGAGAGGTTGTATAAATGGGGCTCTTGGAGAGGTTGTCCCCCTTTCCCCCCACTGCCCAGCCACCCTGGCCTTCTTTCCACTCCCCTCCTATCACCTGACTGCCCCTCCAGGTTCTTGGTCTGGTTGGTAAAAAGCCTTTAAAAACAGACCCCGAAAGGAACTTCGAGGCTGGCTTATTTATAGGTAGAGAAGAGGAGGGTGCCCTGAGAATCAGGCCAGGCAGACCTGGGATTTAGGCCAAGGTAGGGAGACGGGAGAGGGAAAGACAAAGGGAGGGAGAAAGTTATGCCTGCGAAGGCAGAGATCAGGAGGCCGGCAGGTCCAGGAGTGAGGGTTTGCAGATAACGGCACTTACGCTTTTTCAATTAGAGGCCAGAAAGTGTGCAGATCCCGCAGTGAGGGCGCAGGCAACTCCCAACTCCTGCCAACAGCTGGAGACATCTCAACTAAGGGGTGGGGCTTTTGAGGGTTTTCGTTCATATCTCATTAAGGGGACAGACAGTCTTCCTGTCTTTTGGATCTTGTCTGCAATGTGTCAGATTTTTTCTAACTTTTTGCATGGACTGGCCATCTTGTGTCGTAAAATAGATTTTCTCTCTCTCTTTTTTTATCTTAGGAGGGGTCTTACCTCAAAGGAAGTTTCCCCTTCCTAGCCCAGACATGGAGGTACCCATTATCGTCATATGTAAAGGGTATTACTGGCTGCCAATCAGGCCACCTGTAAAGATGTTGCTGGTTATAGACCAGGTGATTTGTAAAAGAGTATTATATGCTTGGGAGAAGGACTTGGCAATCCACTCCTGAAGCAATCCCAAAACAATCAGCCGTTGAAAACCCTAGGAGTCGCTATGAATCAGACCCTACTCGATGGCACCTAACAACAACAATTATATGCTAATAATCATGCTATGTGCAAAGGATATTATCTACCAAGGAAGTACCGACCATCAGAGTAAGCCATATGTCTCAGAGGAAACTCACACTGATATTCGTATCTCAAAAGCTGCCTGGGAGGCAGATGGTTGAACAGGGCCCCTTTATTCCTTCCTACCTTAATGTTGTTAGGTGCAGTCTAGTTGGGTCTGACTCATAGTGACCCTATGTACAAAAGATGAAACAATCTCCAACACTGTGCCATGCCCTGTTGTCAGTGCTGCTCTGTTATTCATAGGGTTTTCAATGGCTGATTGTTTCCAGATTGCTTCAGGAGTGGATTGCCACATCCTTCTCCCATATTTTGTGGTGCTGGGGATCAAACCTGGGTCCTCATAGCATATAGAACAGTGCTCTGCCAACTGAGCTAAGTCTCAGTCCCTTCTTTTTACCTAGCATCCCCTGCTACTCCTCCCACAGGGCCTTTGCACAGGCTGCCTCCACTGCTTGGGATGCCTCCCTCCCCCTCCTCCCTCACAGAACTCATTTCAGTTCAGAGGCTACTTACCTAGTGCAGCCTTTCTTCATGCCCCAAACTAAGTCACCTCCTCTATTGCAAATCCCCTAGGAGACTGGGCCTTTCCTGCACTTACCACAACTTGTAGTTTATACAGTTGTATACATTTTGTATGTTTAATAGCATTAATGCCTGCAGCTGTAGCCCTGTGGCATCCGATCCCGTCAGATCTTGGAAGCTAAGCAGGGTCAGGCCTGGTTAGTACCTGGATGGGAGACCGCCTGGGAACACCAGAAGCTGTAGGCTTGGGAGAAGGACCTGGCAACCCCCTCCCAAAAATCAATCTGACATTGAAAACCCTATGAACGGCAGAGAAGCACTGATAATAGTGTTTCCCCTGTTGTACAGAGGGTCGCTATGAGTTGGATACCGACTCGACGGCACCTAACAACAATAGCATTAATATTTGTTCCTTAGATTTCTCTAGTCCTTGTTTTCACCACTGGACAGATATTCCTTGAAGGAGTGGTAGGGTCAGAGGCTTCTGAGGAGGCCTAGGCCTGGAGCCTTGGGCTGAAGGTGGGTTTGGGGAGGAAGAGTAGACTATGGTGGACTCTGCACAGGGGAGCGAGAGCCACCTGGCCACTGAGCTGAGATTGCTGAGGTGTGTTTCCAGAACAGGAAGGAAAGCAGGTGAGCGGTTAGCATAAGACCTCTGGGGAGCAGGGTCCCAGAACCATCTCAGGGCTTGGCCATCGACCTTAGGGCCGTGAAGGGTGCGGGAGGGCGGCCAGGAGATGAGTGATGCAGGGGAGGCTGCTTCTCGTGGCGGTTTTATTAAACCCCATAAGGGAACCCCGATCGGAAAGCCGCCTGGGAGGCTGCTGAGGATCGCGTGGTGAGCGCGGCAAGGGCACCACGTTAAGAAATCCCCACGCGCTCCCGCCCCTGCGGAGATGGCAGTGGGGCCCAGAAGAACCCTGGCTCGCGGTTCCTGTGGTCAGAGTTGAGACAGCGTGTGCCAGCGGTCCTTGCCGACCCCCTTGCACCCTGAGAAGCTGTCACGCCAGAGCGTTCTGTTCCTGACGCCACCTGAATTTCCTTCCCTCAGAGACTGGCCTTTGCCGCGTCTCCGGTGTCTCCTGTGCAGGGCGCAGACGATTGAGCCCCCCATGGCAGGAACTGCCACTGGGTTTTTAGGCACCAGATTTACTGCATCCACTCGCATCTTCATCCCTAAATTTTGCCATCCGATGGGCCACCCCACCATGTCAGCTTCCGTAGCTGTGACAAAAAACCCAAGGAAATCAACTGAGAAGGCAGCCAAGTTCACTTTGCCTCGTGGTTGGCCCGTGGTCAGGTGGCTGCCTGGTTTGGGGTCTGTGGGGAGGCAGTGCCTCATGGGAGGAACATGTGGCGAGAGAAGCCACCCTTGTCGCAGTGACCAGGAAGCAAAGAGAGAAGGGGCCGTGTCCCCAGATCTCCTTCAAGGGACCGTCTCCAACCCTGTCACTTCCTTCCACGAGGTCACGCCTCCGGAAGGTTCCACCACCTCCCAAAAATGATGCAGGCTGGTAACCAAGCCTTTAGCATCCGGGCCTTGAGGGGACATTTAAGATCCCAAGCATAACACCAGTGTTCAGTTCTTTTCCCCGTTGACCGCTTTGGCCTAGAACCAGCCGACTCCGGAGGATACGTGTTTGCTTATACATGTGTACATAAATGCAAAAGACACACACGCACATATACATGCACGGTTCCTAAATCCACACATATGCAGTATGCATACATACAGAATACACAGAACACAAACGCACCCACATACACACATATGCACACATATGTGTATATATATATATGCATCTTACTAAGATGATAGCAGGGCTGGGGTTTAGCTCAGTTGGTAGCACACTGCTCTGCTCTCTGAGGCCCTGAGTTTGATCCCTAGCACCACAGAAATGGGGAAGGCATATGGCAATCTACTCCAGAAACAATCCTGAAACAATCAGCCATTGAAAACCCTATGAAGAACAGAGAGGCATCAACATAGTGCCAGGCATGGCACAGTGTCCGGAAGGGTTTTGTTCTGTTGTGCCTGACTTGAAGGCACCTAACAACAACAATAACAACAACAAGAGGATAGCAATGGGAAATGAAGTCAAGCCATTCCTCCCAGGTACTACCTGAAGAAGTGTTACCGCTTCCTGTGCCTGTGGCTCTCCGGCTTCTAAAACCTTTTTACATGGCAGTTTGTGCCAGAACTTGCTTCCCTAACTCCTTCTTACAGCCCTTGACAACTTCGGTCCTTGACAAGAAAACCTTCAGCCACATAGTTTTTCTGTTGGAGATGTATGTGTTCCGCATTTTAAAATGTATGTCTCTCCTTGGATGTTGTTGTTAGGTGCTGTCGAGTCGAGTCCGACTCATAGTGACCCTCATAGGGTTTTCAATGGCTGACTGTTTTTTGGGATTGCCTTGGGAGTGGGTTGCCACATCCTTCTCCCATTTTGCGGTGCTGGGAATCGAACTCGGGACCTCAGAGACTACAGAGCAGCACTCCACCAACTGAGCTAAATCCCAGCCCTCTCCTTGGATAGATGTATGTTTTCCCAAACCGTAAGAAACTCGTTATGACCTCCTGAGCCTATTGAAACCATCAAGCTGCTTTCCTGACAGTTGGCCAAACTGGCTTTCTACTGACAGAAGCCCTTTCAAACTTTTATTTTTTTTTTATTAAATATAACATTCTGACACATAACATGACATGTCACACAGCTTAAAGGGTTTAAAACTGTGTGGTGTTCTTTCCATAATGACATTTGTTTTCAGTCACTTTTTCCAGCTTTCGATTTTACTGTGGCATGAGAGAAAACGGAAACATTTCAGAAAAAGGTTGGGCAACTTGGACAAGGTTGGCTTGGCCAATTCCCATGAAACTGTGTATAGGAACTTCCTACAAACCGGAAGCTGCGGCTGTTTCCAGGTCTTTCTGGAAAAGTGTGCAGAAGGCAAGCCATGGTGCTCCCTGGACTCGAGATACGTTTGTTCGTTCTTGGTGAAAGAGCCATTGTTGTTCTTGTGTGTGACCTGGCCTGCTGGTCTCCCTTGACAACCTATCTGCTACCAGGCAGTCTCTGCTGGCCCTCTTCTTCAGCCCTGGTAAGGTCTCTCATTCCCTTGAGTGGGTCACGCTCCTGGCCCTTGCGTATGTCTCCGTGCTATGGTTTGGGTGTAATTTGAAAGTTCTCCAAGCGCCATACATTTAAGGGCTTGGTTTACGAGAGGAGGTATTGAGAGGTGGTGGAACCTTTGGGAGGCGGGGCCTAATGGGAGGTTCTTAGGTCTTGGAGATGGGTCCTTAAAGGGAGTTGTGGGACCCCAGTCATGGCTGTCTCTCTCTCTCTTTCCCTCTCCCTCTCTCCTTCCTGGCTTGAGATGCAACCTTTTATTCTCGCACATCCTTCCCAATGTTACCATCCACTGCCCTTACCAGAACTGAGCCAGTGCAGGCACCATGACTGTGACCCTCCAAAACTTTTTCTCTATATAAGTTAGTTGCCTCAGGTATTTCATTACAGTAATACAAAGCTGACCCATACACTCTACCTGGGATGTTGTATTCTCTTCACCTCCCCTTCACCATGATTTCCTCCTTATCCTTCACAGTCATAATTTCACATTTGTTTCTGTGAATATTTATTTAATGTCTGTCTTTGCATAAATATTTAGTTAATGCAACTATACTGCCATTACAGTTGCATACGGCCAAGGGCCTGGCTTTCTTTTCTTATTTCCTCAGCATATACTATCATAACTGGAATAAGATGAACTCTCAGATGTTTGCTGAGTAAGTGAATTTACAAACAAATGACTGTTGATTGCCCTGTGAGAGCAGATATGGCATTTCCTGGCACAGTGCATGGCATGCAATAAGTGCTCAATAAATGTTTGTTGTGTAAGTGAGCAGACATTGCTCCATATTTGACACTATGCCCAGCATTGTCCTTGACCTCAAGGAGGTGAGCTTCTGTTCAGAGAGAGAATATGTTCTCAGATGAAAGAACTAACATTGCAACCGGGCACTGTGAATAAGACTTTGGTATCGGAATCAGGTTTTTAGCAAATTACTTAACCTCTCTGAGCCTCAGGTTCCTCATCTGTAAAATGGGGTGAGTTGAAAGGATGATGAGAACTAAGCCCTATGCAGTGCCTCACCCGGAACATGGTCCAATTCGAGCTCTCTAGCCACGGTCAGCATCATTATGATCAAGTTAGTAAATCTCTGTGAGGTTGAGTGTGGTGGGGTCCTTGACCAAGAGTGTGAGTCTGGGAAAGGCTTTTCATTCTCTGCGCCTTGCTTTTCTGCAGTGTGAAATAAGAGCATTAGATGATAGTTGGGGACTTTCCAGGTGTGGTGGTCTATGCAGTGCAGAGATGGTGAGGTCAGAGGGTGGAGGAAGTTTCCAGGAACAGTGGCTGCCGAGCTCTGGAAGGTCAGGCTGAGTTTGTTAAGGCAGAAAGTGAAGTGTGAATGCCAGCACGGGGAAGAGCTTGTACAAAGCCACGGAGATAGAGATGGGACATTTAGGGACAGGGTAGGGGTGGGGAAGGTGGGTCTTTAAGAGTGATGGGAAAGGAGGACTAAAGATTTAGGACAGGTTCTTGGAAGAGGGGCGGCCTAGAGAAAGAAAGTTCAGGGAGCGTGCAGTTAGAGCTGGGCAAATGGGGAGCTGGAAGGGAGGTGGAATCAGGGAGACCAGCTAGGAGGACCTGCAGCCCTTCTGGCAGGCACAGGCTGGTGAAGGCCTGGGCTCTGGGGGGGGGGGGCAGGAATAGTGAATGGCAAGGGGAGAATCCAGAATGAGTGAAGGGCCCTGACCAGGGTCAGAGCCAAGGCGAGGGACAAAGCAGTTACTAGAATGCTTGCGGCCACTCACAGATATGTGTTCTGGCCTTGAGAAAATCGGGGTGCACTCTAGAAATGTGCATCACGGTTGGCAACACAGCAGATGACCTCACGTCTACCGGTTGAGGGTGGAATGCAGGCCACCAGCGGGTAAAGAAGGAGGGAACAGGGGGAAGCTTGACAGCCAGCTCCCATGTCCAGCAGCGCGACAGACCAGTCCAGTTCCACAGTTGTCATCAAGCAGGTGAGAGTAAGCCAGGGATCTGGGGAGGAGACAGAAATCCAGAATGGAAACAGGTCACTTTCTAGGGACGGAGGAGTGAGGGAGAAACAGGCTTCCTTTAACCAGCCACCCTGGGGGGCAGGGGGGATATAAAACCCCCAGGTAGTTGGAGGAGGGCTGGATAGGTAACCAGGCCTCCAGCAGGTGGCTGGGTGGTGGTGTCCTAGCTGTGAGCTGTGGCCAGCACAGCAGCAGTGGGAAGGCTGTTGGGAGGAGCCTTGAGTTCTAGCGGTGGGCAGTGAAGACAGGAGGCAGTGTTAACAAGGGCTTGTCACACAGACCTGCTTAAAGCTGAGCTCTACTGTGTGCCGACTATGTGGTCATGAGTCACCCCCTCAGCTTGTCCAAACCTCAGTGTCTTCATTTTCTGTAGGTGAAGATTAGCTGAGTTAATTTATAGAAAGACTCTGGCATGTAATAAGTGCTCAATACACAGTAGCCATGAGCACTGTAAAAAGTAGGTCCAGGTTAGCCAGCTAAATTCACATGCAGGTGCAAGGGAAAGGAATTCCTTTCTCTGCTCTGATTTCTGCAATGTACAGGCCGTACCTGACAAGTCAAATGAGAACTTCCTCCTTGCAAGGCCCCTGGTGGCTTCAGCCTCAGCTGGCTGGCTGGCCAGTGTACACCTGGAAACTTCTATCTGCACCACTGAACCTCATTTTGTGTACCAGCTTTGGCAGTGCATTCCCAGGGTGTCCACTGGTGGCCTGGCAGCCCGGTGGCCAGATAGGTCTCCTTCCTCCATCTGGGTTCAGTAGCATCCATTAGTGGATCTCAAAGTGTGGTTCTGGGACGGGTAGTGATGGCATCACCTGGGAACTTGTTCCAACTGCAAGTTCTCAGGCTCCGGGACAGATCTCCTGAATCACTGGGGTCCATCCATTTGTGATTTAACAAGACCTCCAGGTAATCCCCATGTATGCTCCAGGTTGAGAACACTAAATAAGAGTGATAGCCTGTAGCCACAGCCCTGTGGCATCCGATCCCATCAGATCTTAGAAGCTAAGCAGGGTCGGGCCTGGTTAGTACTTAGATGGGAGACCACCTGGGAATACCAGGTGCTGTAGGCTTGGGAGAAGGACCCACCAGCCCACCCCCAAAAACAATCTGCCATTGAAAACCCTATGAACAGCAGAGAAGCACTTATAATAGTGTTTCCCCTGTTGTATGCAGGGTTGCTATGAGTTGGATACTGACTCGACGGCACCTAACAACAGCAAATGAGAGTGATACCCACAGTTAGAACTAGGTTTCAGGGTGAGCAGTGCCAAGAGAAGTTTAACAAAAATAGAATATTGAGCCAGTGATTTTTCAGGTTGTTTTTTTAAAAAAAGGTTTTGTTGACTGTCTTTAATCGTGATACCTAAGCTTATTAAAATTGTCAATTACATGGGATTGACTGGGGCACGGCACGTGATTCTGCAGCTGGAATGGCGTAGATGTGAGTGTGGAATGGGAAGATTGCGATATGAGGCAGTTGATAAGCTGTGTGTTTTTGTATTTAAGCTTTAATGATGGAATGTTCTGGAAACAGTTTCCTTTTCAGAACAGGAAGAGCTGAGCATGAGCCAGTCTCACCCCTCTTTTCTTCTGACTCTTTTAGAATAGTTTTTTTTTTTTTTTTTTTTTTTTTTTTAATTCCAGAGCAGAGTTTGGGCCCTCAGAAGCATTCCCCTCATCTTATTTTCCATAACTTTGTCCTGGAAAATGTAGTCTTGGGGAAAGCTGTTCCTGCGGTCATCATCCAAGTCCAGTGCAGAAATCAGAATGCAAAGGCCGGCAGGTCCTTTATCGGGAACGGGAGGAACCGCACCAACGCTGCTTCTGGATTCGTCACCAGAGCAGAGGCTGCGAATCTCACGTCCCTGGCTCTGCTTCGAGCCAACACCTTTTTCTTTTATTGAAGCCCCGCAGACACGCTCCCTACCTGCACCCACGTGTTTCTGATTCATGGACACGTTGCTCCGCAGCCTGTGTGGGGTGAGCCCCCCGCCACGTCCCAGGTTTATGGGCTGTGTTTAGGAAGCTGCTTTTCTTGAACAAGGCTATCATATGTTCTACCCCGACATGGAACCTGAGCCGAGGAAATGAGGCTTCTGTGCTCAGCTTGGAGTGAACTTGGGAAGTGTGGAATGAGTCTGAAACTAAGCCCAGATGTCACCCGTCGTCCAAGGACAGATGCTTGTGTTTATGCTCAGAATCGCTTCTCTTTGCCTACCTGAAATTTTCTCCTCCCTTGCAGAAGGGCAGGTGAATGTGTAGCTGTGTAGCTTCCGCCCCTGTCCATCATCCCTCATCCATCTGACAGGCTCCTCTTGCTTACTCCGAGCAAATGCAGAGCTCCCTAAAACCTGCAGCCTCCGCACATCACCCACATTTCGCCTTCCTAAAAAGCAGCGTTTTGTTCTCCTGCTTATGCAAAGTTCCTAGAGAGACAGCGAGGAGTTTTGTCTTTTTGTGTTCATTTTGAATAAAGACAGGGGGGACTTACATCGACAGAACTGCACAGAAGGATTCAAAGAACCTGAATTGTTGAGATTGTAACTTTTTTTTAAATTATTTTTTACTTCAGGTTGTTGTTGTTGTTGTTAGGTGCCATCGAGTCGTGTCTGACTCATAGCTACCCTCATAGGGTTTTCAATGGCTGATTGTTTCGGGATTGCCTCAGGAGTGGATGGCCACATCCTTCTCCCGTTTTTGCGGTGCTAGGAATCGAACTCGGGACCTCAGAGACTGCAGAGCAGCGCTCCACCATGTATATATCTTTGTTGTTGTTGTTGTTGTTAGGTGCCATGGAGTCGGTATCCGACTCATAGCGACCCTTTGTACAACAGGGGAAACACTATTATCAGTGCTTCTCTGCTGTTCATAGGGTTTTCAAAGGCAGATTGATTTTTGGGAGGGGATTGCCAGGTCCTTCTCCCAAGCCTATAGCTTCTGGTGTTCCCGGGTGGTCTCCCATCCAGGTACTAACCAGGCCCGACCCTGCTTAGCTTCCGAGATCTGATGGGATCGGATGCCACAGGGCTACTGCTGCAGGCATATATATCTTACAGAATTTAAAAATTCTAGCTGGGCGCAGTAGTGCACGCCTGTAATCCCAGCGGCTCAGGAGGCAGAGGTGGGAGAATCAGAAGTTCGAGACCAGAGGCAGTGTGCGTAACTTAGTGAGACCCTGTCTCAAAAAGTAAAAAAATAAAAGGGGGGGTCTAGGGGCACAGCTCAGTGGTCCAGCACTTGCAAAGCATGCAGGCACGATGCCCTGAGATCAACCCCCAGTACCACGAAAAAAAAAAAAAATCTGAAGTTTGCTCCTTCCTCAACATTTCTTTTCCTTCCTTCCTTCCTTCTTTCCTTCTGTCTTTGTTTTTTAGACAAGATCTCATTATGTAGCCTAGGCTCACCTCAAACTCATGATCCTTGTGCCTCTGCCTCCCAGGCGCTTGCAGACATGTGCCAACACACTCACCTCCCAGTGTTTCTTACTCCTCAACTATTTGAACTGCTCTTCCAAATTTACGTTCTTGTTTTTAAATGATGCCTATGTTATTACTTCTGGGGGCTGGGATTTAGCTCAGTTGGTAGAGCGCTGTGCTGCAGTCTCTGAGGTCCCGAGTTCAATTCCCAGCACCACAAAAATGGGAGAAGGACCTGGCGATCCACTCCCAAGGCAATCCCGAAACAGCCATTGAAAACCCTATGATGGTCGTTCTGAGTTGGATACCGATTCGATGGCACCTAACAACAACAACATGTTATTATGTCTAGATTTTCCATTCTTGAAATTTTCTGTTAAAGATGTGGGCTTTGCATTCTTCCATCACCCTCTCCTTTGACCTCTTCACACTGGCACGCTTCCTACTCCACCCCCTCCCAATGTAGTTGGTCGTAATTTTGGTTGGGTCACCCCGCACCATTGCTTGCGTGGGGACGACTGTGCACTCTCTTCACAGCAGAGCCTTAGGTCAGCTCTCCAGCATACCAGTCCTCGGGTACAGCTCTGTGTCCAATATTTGTTGGGCACAGCACCTGTGAGGGATGCAGGAGGCAGGACAGGGGCAGAAGGAGAATTGGGGCTGTGACTCAGTCACACAAAGGTCTCAGCTGGTCCCATGGGAAGGTGGGAGCAGGGAGAGCTCTGTAGGTACCCGATATTAAGACAGGGTGGGTCCTCATACTACAAGGAACAGTCAGTAGATGGGGTCGTCCCAGGGAAGGAAGTTTAACTTTGGGGGAGGCAGTTCCTACAGACTGAAAGCAACACCCAGAAAGACAGCTGTGAGCCATGCCCAGCTACTGGGAGAGTTGCTGATTTGGACTGGGTGATGGGGTTCGATTACCTGGCTATCGTGCTACAGCATCCACTGCACATGCTGTGGGTCCCTTGCCTTGCCTGTGATTGTTTCTTTCTCTGTTGTTAATAAAGACCTCTCTGTTTTTATTATGCTAACTTCTGTATCTGGAGAAGGACCTGACAATCCACTCCCAAGGCAATCCCCAAACAGTCAGCCATTGAAAACCCTATGAGGGTCTCTATGAGTCGGATACCGACTCAACAGCACTTAACAACAACAACAACTTCTGTATCTGGGCTCAGTTGGTAGGGTGCTGCTCTGCACTCTCTAAGGCCCTGGGTTCAATCCCTAGCAACGCAAACATGGGAGAAGGACCTGGCAGCCCAATCCCAGATACAATCCTGAAGCAACCAGCCATTGAAAACCCTACAAATAGCAGAGAAGCACTGACATAGTGCCAGGTACAGCGTCGGGGAGTGTTTCGTTCTGTTGTACACAGGGTCACTATAAGTCACACCTGACTTGATGGCACCTAACAGCAACAACAATAATTTCAACAACAACTTTTCTATCTATGTGACGTTAATTCAACCCCAAAGTGCTTCTAGATTGTGTAAGTCTTTCAGTAATTTAATACCTATCTGGGCGCAGTGGTGCACACCTATAATCCCAGCAGCTCAGGCGGCAGAGGCAAGAGGATTGCAGGTTTGAGACCGGAGGCAGTCTGCGTAACTTAGGGAGACCCTGTCTCAAAAAAGTAAAAAAAATGGGCTGGGGGTACAGCTCAGTGGTCCAGCACTTGCAGAGCATGCAGGCACAAGGACCTGGGTTCAACCCCAGAACCACACACGCACACACAAAAAGTCAACAAAAATGGGCTGGGGGTGCAGCTCAGTGGTCCAGCACTTGCAAAGCATGTAGGCGCAAGGCCCTGGGTTCAACCCCCAGTACCACAAAAAATTATAATAATAATAACGATAATAATAATAATAATAATTTAATACCTTAAAATATCAGTATCTTAACATGTACTGATTGTTTTGTCCATTTCATCTTCTTAAGGAACCCTCTCCTCGAAACTTCTGCATGCTCCAGCCCCTCCCCAGCGCACCCCTGTCTTGTTGGCACCTCCTTTCATCCTCGTCCTCAGCGTTTTCTTTGCTTCTTGCTCGGCTTACGTCTCGTATCCCACGCCTTCTGCTTTCTTGGTTTACCCCTTCACTGTGGTAGAATACTTCCCCCAGTAAGGGCACATGAGAGGCACACTACGCAAGAGCTGCATTTCTGAAAATGCTTTGCTTTTCCTAACCACTGACAGTTTAACTAGACTTAGAATTCTGATTGAGAATATATTTTCCTTCAAAAAGTATAACGTGTTGCTTAATTATCCTCCAGCTTTCAAGGCTCTTGAGAATTCTGTTCTTTCCTCTAGGAAGCTGGTATTAGCTTTTCTTTGTCCTAGGAGTCTTGAGATTTCACAGCGACATGCCCTTGCTGTGGGCTTACTGTGTTCTGAAAAGTCTTGTAAAGCGTGTCAAGAATGCAAGACCCTGATCACCCTGAAACCAGATCGTTTCCCAGGGTTGCGTTTGCAGTGAGCAGTGTTGAGAGCAGCGATAAATCTCCATCAGGAGAAAGAGCAGAATTGCTCATTGCTCCCAGTAGAAGCAGTAGGTCCCTTACAGTCACTGTTTCTCAGCTGCAGTGCAAAACTAGCGCACGTGCAGTATCCACCTGGGCCCTACTCATCGATGCCATGGAGCGCCGGATAGACAGGTGGGAGTGCGAGTGCTGCTTGCTGTCCTGTGACTGATGAGTTTCCTTCTCTCTGCCTCAGGTGTCTTCTGTATTCTCTTTGTACTCATGCAACAGTAATTGGCCAACTTATTATTATAAGTAGGGTAAGATCAAACCCCACTCTGACACTATTTTCCTGCATACTTGATAGGCTCCTATGATTGGGAAACAGGAATTTTCTTGGATTATATGTTTGATCATTTCCTTTGGATCTGGAAACTAGCTGCCTCCGCTTCACATATATATATATATATATATATATAATATATATATATATATGTACATATACATATATATACACATATATACATATATACATATATATGTATATATATACATATACACACATATATATATGTATATATGTGTATATATATGTATATATGTATATGTATATATATATTTTTTTTTAATTTTTTTCTCTTTCTGTACTGGGGGTTGAACCCAGGGCCTCATGCTTGCAGTGCTGGACCACTGAGCTGCACCCCAGCCCATTTTTTTTTTTACTTTTTGAGACAGGGTCTCACTAGGTACGCAGACTGCCTCTGGTCTCCAACTTGCGATCCTCCTGCCTCCGCCTCCCAAGCCGCTAGTTTCTTCTATATTTTTTTGAAATTCAAATTCATGTTGTTAAGTGCGGTCAAGTCATGTCCAACTCATAGCAACCCATATGTACAACAGATGAAACCCTCCCCGACACTGTGTCCCCGATGCTATGTCAGTACTTCTCTGCTATCCATAGGGTTTTCAATGGTGGATTGTTTCAGGAATGGATTGCCAGGTCCTTCTCCCATTTTTGTGTTGCTGCGGATCAAACCCAGGGCCTCATATAGTGCAGAGCGGCACTTTACCAACTGAGCTAAAACCCAGCCCCTCACGTATCATAAAAGCCACAAATTTAGTGGTTTTTAGTATATTTACTGCCTGCAGCCATAGCCCTGTGGCAATTGATCCCGTCAAATCTCGGAAGCTAAGCAGGGTCAGGCCTGGTTAGTACCTGGATGGGAGACCGCCCGGGAACACCAGAATTTGTAGGCTGGGAGAAGGACCCGGCAACCCCCTCCCAAAAATCAATCTACCATTGAAAACCCTATGAACAGCAGAGAAACACTGACAATAGTGTTTCCCCTGTTGTTCAGAGGGTCGCTATGAGTCGGATACTGACTCGACGGCACCTAACAACAACAACAACAACAACAGTATATTTACTATCACCACTATATAATTGCAAAACTATAATTTTTTATAATTTATCATTTATAATTTAAATTTCATCACCACTTTATAATTTCATCACCCTAAAAAGAAAATCCATATCCATTACCAGTCATTCTACATTCTCCTCTCTTTCCAGCTCCTAGCAACCACTAATCTACATTTTTTTCCTCTATGGATTTGTCTCTGTTGATTATTTCATATAAATGGAATTATACAGTGTGTGGCCTTATATGATGGGCTTCTTTCACTTAGCATAATGTTTTGAAGATTTTTATATGTCATGCTACATAATAAGTACTTCCTTTCTATTGCCAAATAACACTCCATTGTATACCGGTACATAGGACATATTTTGTTCATCTATTCATCAGTTGAGGGGCATTTGGGTTGTTTCTATGTCTCAGCTATTATGAATAATGCTCCTTCTACAATCTGAATCGAGAGAAGGATGTGGCAATCCACTCCTGAAGCAATCCTGAAGCAATCAGCCATTGAAAACCCTAAGAGGGTCACTGTCAGTCAGACCTGACTTGACAACACCTAACAACAACAACATAGTCTGCACGTTGGTGTTCCCTCCAAAATTCCTATGTTGGACTCTAATACCCAGTGGGGTGGTATCAAAAGATGAGACCTCTCAGGAAGTGCTATGGCTTAAACGTGGTTCATCCCTGACAAAGCTCATACTGAAATTTAGAGGCCACTCTGGGGGTATTGACAGGTGGTGGTGACTAAGAGGGATTAGTGTCTTTCTTATGAGGCGGGTCAGTTCCTGCAGGAACATATTAGTTCTCTGAGAGAAGGATTGTAATAAATTGCGTCAGCTTCTTTGTCCTTTCCCTCTCTTCCACGTGCACCCACTTACCCTACTTTTCCACTGTGCATGGAGCATCACGTTACCCTCACCAGAAACCTAGGAGATACTGGGTCATGCTTTTGGACTTCCAGAGCTATGAGTTAAACAAACTCTCTTTAATAAGTTAACTGTTCTCAGGTAGCCTATTATAGCAACAGAAAATAGACTAAGACAGGGACTGATTGATTTGTGAGGGCTCCCCTTCATGAATGGGATTGTTGTTGTTGTTAGGTGCCATTGAGTCGGTATCCAACTCATAGCAACCCTACGTATAATAGGCGAAGTACTATTGTCAGGACTTCTCTGCTATTCATAGGGTTTTCAATGGCAGATTGATTTTGGGGAGTGGGTTGCTGGGTCCTTCTCCCAAGCCTACAGCTATACAGAAAAAATATTGCTGAAAATGAAGAGGATTTAAAACATTTACTGATGAAGATCAAAGATCATAGCCTTCAATATGGGTTATGACTAAACATCAACAAAACAAAAATCCTTACGACTGGGTCAGCATGCAACTTCACATTAAATGGAGAAAAGATTGAGGTTGTCCAAGATTTTACTTTGCTTGGCTCTATAATCAATACCCATGGAAGCAGCAATCAAGAAATCAAAAGACGCATTGCTCTAGGAAAAGCTGTGGCAAAAGATCTCTTTAGAGTATTGAAAAGCAAAGATGTCACATTGAAGACGAAGGTGCGTCTGACTCATGCCATGGTATTTTCAGTGGCATCATATGGTTGTGAAAGCTGGACATTGAACAAGAGAGACAGAAAAAGAATTGATGCTTTTGAATTGTGGCGCTGGAGACG